>LPNX011111887.1:278116-427021 GCA_001517045.1 Pseudotsuga menziesii
ACACTCCAAACCGGTTCAGACCAAAACACAGGATGCACACACACAAAAATACAAGTTCTGTGTTTGAGGAAAAACATCTTGAGAGCTAAAAACAAAAATGGCAGATGGGTAAAACAACCCCTTGATAGCAATTTGATTTCCAGAAACGTTTATGGACTTCATGTGGGCAAAAACGACCTCAATAAACACCCAAAAATCGTGGTCTCTTCTACCATTCGCCATGGAACCAAAAATCAAAATTCCTTTCGATTGTTGTTTTAGGTTGGGCTCGATAGTTGTGTTGTGGTTCAGTCGGAAGCAAATGTCCTTTGCTTTGAGTTCTGCAGAGGTTGAGTATGGCAACCAGTAAGATTAGTTGCGAGGCGTTGTGGCTTCACAAGTTCATGGTTGACTTATTTGGTTAGGAGCGGAGACCTACTATCATTCATTGTGACAATCAGAGTTGCATCAGGGTCTCCGAGAATCTAGTGTTTCATGATAGGTGAAAGCACATTGAGATCAGATACCACTTCATCAAAGATTATGTCCATAGAGGAGCAGTAGAGTTAAATACATTTATACAGATGAGCAGGTAGTAGACATTCTCATGAAGTCTTTGGGAAGAGGAAAGCACATACATTTCATAGACAAAATGGGAGTGGTGAAGAACACCTTCCTCGACAAGAGGGAGTGTTGAATTTTTACCTAGGAAGTGTTTCTACTCATGCCTTGGGGTGGACAAGGACACTTTAAAATTGGTCCCTAGCCTAATTGAAAAGGTGATATTGACTTTATTTTTATAAAGTGATCTTTTAATGAAAGTTTGAGTTATAATGATTATAAAGTGACTTTGAGTTTTAAATGTGGGTGTGCATTAAATTCTCATATATTAATTAAAGTGATTTTTAATGAGGAAATGAGATGGGCCCTAGATCTCATTTAGTTGAATTTTAATCTAAGCCATTGATCTTAAAGTGGAAGTTACTCAAACAAAAAGGGCTTGGGAAAGGCAAAGGAAATTCAATTGTTCACTTTCACAAGAGAGAATTTTGAGAAAGGAGCAAGAGAAGAACCAGAGAGGAAACCCTTGCACAAATTTCAAGGAAGAAAAATTCAAAAAGGCACATTTTCCAAGAGAAGTAAAACCAATAGAATGCACAAATTCCAAGGCAGCATTACAATTGCATTTATTTGCAAAGAAATCGAGGCAAGAGTTTGTACAGTCCGCACAGTATGGATTTGTACAACAACACAAAAATCAAGGCAAGATGCATGAATTTCGAGGAAGGTACAACGACCATACAACACAAATTTTGAGGCAATTATTACATAGAAATCGAGGCTGCACATGTGAACTGTATTGCTGTCAGTGAGCATGAATTTCGAGGTGTTAAATTTTGAAATTTTTGCAGACCGTACAATGATTGTTTGGCATGCATTTCGAGGATGAAATGCTGAGATAAGTACTACTGTAAGTTTTGTTAAATTTGCCTGAAGAATAAAATCTCTCTTTGAAGAACAGGTTTTCCCTTAGGGGTTTTTCCTGGACCAATTTTGGTAAAAAATATGGGTGTTTATTTTCATGTGTTGCCTGAATTTAAAATTTTTGAGTATGAGATTAGGGCTGTCATAAATTTTCAGAGTTCAAAAGTTGAAAAGAAGTCTCATGTGTTTCATGTTTTTCAATTGAAATTTTATTTTTTCAATGAACATGCATGATGGGGTTTGGGCATTATAACATATGCAACATTGACATTGAAACCGGGTTGGGGTTCTAAATTTTTTTCATTTGTGCCAAGAATTCACATACAGGTTAAGATCTTTGAAAAATCTGTCACTTCGCTATCTAGCCATCATTGCTAAAGGAACTGTCTGTTTTGTTTTCGTTCTACGTTCAGTGCTTCATTTCATCATCACTGGGAAATATAATTGAAGAGAAGGCTCTGCCTTTCTCTATAGGCGCAACATTTCACTGTGTTAACGAGCGATTGTGGGAACTTGAACACGCAATCGCAATTTCAGAGAATTGCTCACCGATTTTGCTGTCAACCATAATTTGTAATTCCTCAGGGGTTAAATAACTTGCTATTGAACTTATTCTAAGCCAAATTTGAGCTCTTAACCTTTGGTTGCATTATTCAAAACATTAGTGTCTGATCGAATAACTTCCCGCCACCAAAGGATTAAATTCGTGAAATATTGCCACGAAAGAAGCATCATGCCGCTTCAAAGAATATCAACGAACAATTTAAGATAATATTACGATATTGAATATCCATATATTAATTATTCCATGTGGGCTGATCATTAAGTCAAAGATATTTATTTTGGCAAAAAGGTAAATATTATTTGTTTAGTTATTTCACAAGGCAAGAAATAAAAAGCTAAATACCTTTATCTCTATTTAATGAGGTGGGTATAAAGATAATCGTGGAAAAAAAGTATAAACTTTATCAAAAGGAAGTATATAACTTTCGTTTCTATTTAAAGTGAAGAGTTTATATATATAAAGTGAAAAGAGCTCTATTATAAGAAAGTTCAAAATATACTTGAAGTCAAAGGCATATAAAGAAGTATAGGTATATAAAAAAAACTACCCTCATTATTATTTAATAATTGTATTTATTACAATTATTAGTTATAAAAACAGGACTAAAGTATTCAAATATATAAGACAAAAGTCGTAATCAAGGCATCTTAGAAGGAAGATTATCGAAAATTGTGATGACAAAAGAAATGGAGTCCGAGGGCGAAAAACAAGGGAGATTTCCAAGCACTTCAAAAACTTATGCTTTAATGTTATTTCAAATAAAATGATCAATAAGAGGGAAAGACATTACTATCTCTATTGCTCTCGTTGAATGCAATAATTATATTAGTGTTCAATTTTCTAATGAGTTGGCGATTCCAGAGTCAAATATAGGTGAAGGGTTAGACTTTTGGAATAAATAAGAATATGAACATTGGAGATTATACTAGTGTCTCGCAATTTATAGTTAGATCCTTGTGGAGTAGTGACGGTGACCTAATTTTGGGATTACCTTGGATAGAAACATTGGGGACTTTTATCTTAAATGCTGAAAAAAAGTTTATGACATTACCCTTCAAAGAGAAGAAGACCACATTCCAGGACATTAACATGAAGTCAGAATAAGAAGTCTTGTTATGTGAAGACTTCAAAGAAATATCAAAGGTGATGTCGCATGGCAGGGAAATGAGAAATCAACATAGGTGATACAGAAGGAATTCAACAAGGTTATTGCAAATAAAGAAGAAGCGATCTCTCGTCTAAGAGATCATAATCAGAACTTACTTCTGCAAATCAAGAAGGCAAAGGATAAAGTTCAACGCAATCAAAATTTAGACGAGGAGAATCGAGATCTTCAAAAAGAATTATCAAGCAAGGACGAAGAAAGGTCTTGCTTAAAAAGGGCTAATTAGGAATTTCTAGAGCAAATAAAAACTTAAAAGAAAGAGAGCACAACCATCAAGATAATCAAAATGAAGTCGACAAGTCAAACTATAAGGAAGAACTCTTACGGTTAAAGGAGCTTAATCTGGACATACTTATACAAGTTAGGAAACTAAAGCATGGGAATAAATCTTTATAAGAAAAACTAGATTGCATAGGATTAATTATTGACAAGGAATTGATGACTGATGCAATAGAGAAGTCATCAAAGGCTCAAATTTAAACATTTGAAAAGGGAAGCAATACAAAGCTTGTCAATGCTCAAATTCAGAAGAACAATCATATTGTCACATTGCTACAAGCATCAATAGAAAATGGTTTCGAAAAACAATGACAAAAATTGTTAGAAGCACCAAAAGTTGAAGTTCTTGCAAACACTTCACAAACGACTTGAGTGCTGTATTTCTATCCAAATTACAAGAGTCGTTATGATCGACGACAAAGACAAGAGGAAAATTACTAGTATTATTCCTACAAAGAGCAAAGACAAAATCGACAACTCTAGACAATCGATCAGGAAACAATTCCATTAAAGGTAAATCTTGAATGGACCACTTCACAAATGACGCAATATTTCTGTTGATTGAATTGTCATTGATGTCAACATGGAATTGCAGTGGCCTCACAGGTTGTCATTGATGCCACCAAGTCCCTCTTGCAGTGCACAAGTATTGATGATCCCAGTATCCTCACATCTAGTGTCTTGGAGGCCATACATAGATGGGTTGTGCCTTGAAGCACCTTGTATCCAGTTGACAAGGTCCTTGTACCCACAAGGTTGGATCTTGGAGCCACCACCTTGTTAACAATGCTGAAGACCCTGCTGGTGATGCTGAAGCCTTTGGAGATTGTGTTGAATCTCTTGTGGACGATGGATGTTGGCCACTTTTCCTAACTCACGCGACCCAAGTTTTGTGCAACTCGTCAACCCAACAAACACTCGAGATATCGGCCCGACAGGGCAAGCCTTGTCGACAACACCCGCAAAGCAGGTGCAGTCCCACCTGAGATATCTCTTCGATGGGTAACCGCCGGAACCATGTTTCCGCGATTTGTCGAGGGATTATAGTCCCTTGGCGCGCGGCCAAGGAGCTCGACCAAGTCGTGAGGATGGAGTCATTTACGGCGAACTGTAGTGCACACCGCGCATATATTTTATTAACTACTAACGGCGCGACACGAATTCGACCTTAGTACTTTAAACATAACAGAATATAAACACGAGCTAACAGACAGGCGCAATATAACAGACGCGCAACAACAATTGCGTCGTAAACATAAACTATTAAGTAGTGCATAATAACCTATTCATGCATTCAAACTTCCATTGACAGTACGACATTGGTTCAACCATGACAGGACTTACATCATAAACATAAACATAAACACACACAACCATACACATTCAATCATCAACACGCAGGGGAGTTCATGTGGAAACCCATCCGGGAAAAACCACAAGGCGCTCTTCATCTGGCATGAGAAATATATGGCGCCTTCAACCTGCATTTGACTGCAGACTGTCTTAGATCCAACTTTCTGCTCAGACTCTTTCTTGCTCTCATACTCTCTGTCTTATTTCTCCTAACTACTGCTACCCTCTACTGATCCGCACACGGCCTGGACCGACTCCTCTAGCATCTGCACCTCTTTAGCAGAGCTTCCCTTCTACTGCACTACCTTCGACTGCATCCTGTAGACTTTCGACTAATCTACCACTCAGCTCTCACAGCTTCCCTCTATTAACCCATCAAAAGCAATTGACAGTGATCTAAAAAGCCACCAAAGAGTAAACTAACTACAACAACCAACCTAAAAGCAACCTAAAAAGCAACCTTCTAACTATTGAATCCCTCCTATTTATACTATTTTATATGACCACGCAGGGTCGACTGCATACAGGCAATCTATTAACTGTCACCATCGGCCACCACCCAAGCTACAACTATGGTGATCATTATTTGACACGAGGCACTAACGGCCTTACTTACAGCGTGCGTTCACTCGTGTGGCATCCGCCGACTTAAGTCGACTTCAGCACTCACGATCGTCTGGTCACTTTCGGTCGTTATTATGCAATTGTGCTACTGTTTTACCTTGCTGCATCTTCCTTCGGCGCAGTTTCCCTTTTCCACGCAGATGACATTTTTTGCGCATATTCCTTCTTCTGCGCAGATTTCCTCTTCCACGCAGTTTCCTTTGTCTGCGCAGATTTCTTCTATCCCTGCTGCATGTTTCCTTTTCCTTGTTTGTGTTTGCGCGGTGGATTGATTCTTATGCGTTTCTTCGTTTGCGCTTATTTCTTGCGCGCTTTCTCCAGGCCCAACAGGCCCCCAACACTCACATGTGGCTCATTTCGAGCCATGAAGCAATAGACCTAGGAGGTGGCGCAACATGCGTGGCCATTTCTTTGTTGCTGAATTTTTTTTTCTCGCAACTTTCTCTTGCTTCCTCTCTTGTGCGTTTTGTTACTTGTTGTTTTTATTTTTTATTTTTTCGCCGGTGTTTCCTCGGTGATTTCTGTGACCGCCTCTCTAAGAATAGTCAGATCCTCTTTTGCTATGTTCATGACTTGGGGTCGATTAGCCCTCTGCTTCTTCCTGTGCGGGATGCCCAAGGCTTTTGCATCTTCCTCCACGGGCTCTTTGCCCTTTGTTTTCCTGGTTCTTTCGGCGCGCACCTCCTCATCAGTAGGGGTGTCTTCTTCGCCATTGCTGGGTGGGTCTCGCTCTTCTTATTCTTCTTCTTGGGCATCATCTGGATGCTCCTGGGTGTTGATATTGGTGCGGTCCTGGGGTGGGTTCTTTTGCGTATCCCTGCGGTGCTTGCTGCTCTGCAAGCACCTCCACTCGCTGGCCACTCCAATCTTTGGGCCAGTCTTTGATTTCCCTCTCGATATCTGCATCTCTGATGATGAAGAAGGTCGAGAGTGCTTGCTTCTTGGGGTCATTGCGCGGATACAAGATGATGTTGTGCAGCCCCGCGTAGAAGTTAATAAAAGGATACTTGGCCACCGTCACAGGGAACAACCTATACTGCTTGCGCACGATCTGTCTAAACCTTTCTCCTTGGAGAAATAATGCAATCTTTGTATCGGCCTTGCGCTTGCTGTCTTTGTGGTCTTAGAGGTTTTGGAATTACGCGCCAAGGAACTCCACTGGGATGTCCATGGGTTGATAGTGTGGTGGAGTCGTCAAGGTTGTAAACGAGATCAGAATCAAAAGCCACGAGTAGTGGAACTTCGCCGCGAGAAGCTCCTACGCATCAACCGTGTCGTCCATCAGTTCATTCACGAGGAATTGGGACCAGTTAATGTGCACTCCTTGCGTGCACTGCTCTGCTAGCTCTACTGTTGCGGCAGTGCATTCAGTAGGCCTCATCTTGCGCAGAACCTTACTGCACAAGATTTTTGCTGCGGACCTTACATCAATGTCATTGATAGAGCTAATGAGGTAGCCCTTTCCGCTGCGGACAAGATGGTACTTGCTTTTCATGTCATTCTTGTCTAGTTTTTCCCCGTCCTTGTGTAGATACGGGGCTGGGTTGACTCCTTGCTATGGGAGACTCGTGATGGCCGAGACCAATTCGACTGTTACCTCATACGGCTTATCTAGCCAGAGGTAGCCTCCATGGAAGCATACTAGAAGTTGCTTGACATACATCCCGACCGGAGTAGTGCGGTCGAAATGCGGCATAAGGAGCAGGTTCAAGATGCCTAATTGCTCCAATCCACGCGCCCACTCCATTGCAAAAACTACATCTGCATTCAGTGGTTCACCGGGCACCGCGACCATGAATTGATTTCTGGCCAGCTCCTCTTGCTTCCTGGTATCGCAATCTTCAAACTTCGAGTCTTGAAGTTTGGGGGTGATTGTATCTTGGGACCGTGGGACGCCTTCTGGAATGGTGGGCTCTTCCAGAACTTCCTGCGCGTCCACTGTCACTCTTGTTGCGCCTGGGACCCTAGGTGACACATATGGAGCCAACAAGTTCTTTTCCTCATCGGTTAGCTATGTGTCTGCTGGTGGTGGTGCCGGAACCGGGTTGGCTCTGCGAGCTTTGGGTATCTTTGCTGGGGGACCAGAGGAAGTGGGGAGGTCTGCACTCAACGAAGCTCTAGCCACAAAAACTTGTGTTCCGGCCGGTTGTCCTGGTGGTCGGGTTGCAGGTACCTGCATCTGGTGGCCTCCTGCCGGTGGTGGGCGTGGCGGCCTCTGCAGTGCCTTCGGTTTAGCTTGCGTCTTCTTCATCTTCTTGGTCGGCTGACTGGGTTCAGGGATGTAAGGCACTTCTAATATCGAGCAGGGTGAGGCTGGTGAAACAACGGAGTCTTTACTGTCATTGGAGAGCTCAACAATCATGGGCTTCGGCTTTGAGGGAGGGGTTTGGTTCACTCGGGGAGTTATTGGCTCAGTGGGCTCGGTTCTCTAGTTTCTTGGTTCTGCAAGGCAATGTAAAGGCTACTATGACAGAGGCGATTGATATTTATAGGTGATCGGGCATCCAGGCTATGACTGGACGCAATGATGGGCCACCTGATGGAGCACATGGCTCGTCCTTCGTCGCCTTTACTCGCACACTTAGGTTCGGTTCTATACTTGTCAGGGCATTTAAGGTTAATATGGTGGATGGGACCAAAAAGCACGCCGCCATTCTCCTTGGACTTTCCAAATTAATGCTACTGAGCTGTCGCGAGCGACAAATCTTTTTTTTGAATCCTCGTGCATTTAACGGTCCGTTGGTGTCTTCTAGCAGCAATTTGTATGCTCGACACAATGTACTCCATGGGCACGACTGCTCCTTGGTTATAGACTAAACAGAAAGGAGTTTATCCAGTTAGTCGTTTGCATGTTGTTCTGTAAGCCCATAATACTGCTGAGACGTTTTGGTCCCAGTCATATCTGCGCACATTACAGACCTTGGTCAAGGCATTTTCCAGTATCTTGTTGAAGGCCTCAACAGTTCCATTTGCTTGAGGATGGTAGCGTGTTGTCTTCTTGTGCTGGATTTGGAATTTTGCGATCAATTCAACAATTAGTTTATTTACAAAATGCGTACCTTGATCGCTGATAAGGATCTTCAGGCAACCAAACCTTGTTACTACATTTTCAAAAAGAAACCTCGCCGCAGTTGCTGTGGTGCAATCTTTCACAGGTGTCGCTTCTGCCCAACTTCTCAAGTGATCTGTAGCAGTTATAATATAGCGTGCACCGGTCCGTTTCCCTGGCGGACTAATAGGGCCGACAAAATTCACTGCCCATTTATCAAAGCCCTGTAGTGTAATTTGTGGCGCAAGTGGCATTTCATCACGTCGTGATGGTTTCCCCATTCTTTGACATTTATCACAGTCACGACAGTATTTCCTTGTATCCATATGTACAGTTAGCCATCAGAGTCTAGCTTGCAAAATCTTGCGCATCGTTGCCTTCTCGGTGTAGTGTCCTCCTGAGACACCCGCATGCGCTTCAATGATTACCCATTGCCTTTAATGATCAAAGACGCATCTGCGCAATATTTCATCTGGTCCCAACTTATACAGTTGTCTCGTGATTAGCGTGTAGTCTGTGGCCTTGACAACTAGTTGTTTCTTTTTCCATGTTGTATAATCTTTAGGCGCATAGTTTGTATTCAATAAGTGTATAATAGCATCAAACTCTTTATCGACAACGTCAATAGCAAACAACTGCGCATCAGACAAATTGTCCTCTAAGTTGTGTGGTTCCTCGCCACTTTCAATGTGTGACAAGTGGTTTGGCCCAACATTCAGTCGGCCTGGCTTTACAATGACTTCAAAGCCAAATTCTTGAAATAAGAGGAGCCACCGGCCGATTTCCCCCCCCCCAACACTGGCTTATTGACCAAGTACTTCAGCGCAGAATGATCGGTGAACATTTTGAAATTCCCACCCAATAGATAATGTAATATCCCAAATACTGATATTCTCTAATGTTCTATGATAGTGCTGACTCACACACTCAATCTCATACAAATTTGCAAAATAACTGTGCATGCAAACTTGCCATGCAAAAATGCCCTAAAATATAGTTGAATTAGGGTTAGGGTTTTGCAGAGAGAAATTAACACTTACCACTGATATTCTGGCTGATAATGACTCCAGAGATAGCTGCATGCATAAGGATCTAGATGGGTGGTCTATTAATGCTCTTTTCCTCTGGTGTTACTGCCTCGCAGTACTGTAAAAACCCTCCAGACTGAAGGTGACGTTTTTGTAGGAGGAGAGGTTCGTTTGGGCTGAAACTTTCTGAGCTTGTTCGTCTGCTTATGCTAGAGAGATGGCCTAGCACATGCGGAGGTTTGGCTGTCTCTAAGTGCCCTAGCGAATTGATTAACAGTTCTGCTACTCACGCCCCCAACTGATCTGTTTGGTTGTCGCTGCTCCAGGTGAGCAAACTGATGGTTGATAATCACTGCATACTGTAGAATAGGCCTGTTGAGAAAGAGGAAGCTGACATGCAGAGGAAAGACTGGGTTTTGTGGTCCTAGCGAATTCTTCTGTGTTTGCCCTGCTACTTTCGGCTGCAAAATGTGGATCTGCTAATAACCCTTCGGAATGTGATGGATCTCTGAATACTGTAGTATATGATGGATGCAATGGATAAACCTGGATGATCTATCCCAATAAGAGACTAGGGCAGATATCTCACTGTCGAACCCTCGCTAGCTGAAGACACTGTCTCCAACCCCAACTGTTGCTTGCATGTTGTGCTGCTGCTTGAAACTCCAAAATCAATCAACAACAACAATATATATCTTCTTTAGTCCCATAACCCTTCTTAAATAGATCCTTATGCACTTTTAGGGTTTGCATGTCACTTTTAGGGTTTATGTTCACTTTTGCATGCATGCAATTCTAGTTTCAAGTTGACTTTAATATTGAATAAATAAGGCCTGCATGCTCCACATGCTTTAGGGTATGAACTCTGATGGCCTTCTTTTTACACTGATGACTTAATAATACTGAATTGACGTACCTTTCTGCTCCTAGTGCTATCAGTCCTCAGTTATTCCCTTTTGATAAAAAACGGAACATTACAGATAATGTCTGAATTTTTGTAGAGCATAGACCATTGCAAGCCCTTTTCTTTCAGTTGTGGTATAGTTTTTCTCTGCTGTTGACAGTTTCCTGCTTGCAAATGCAATTGGGTGGTCAATTGCAGCCTCTCCAAGTTGGGTTAATACTATACCAAGCGCAATTGATGATGCATCAACATGTACATGGAACTCCTTCTTCCAGTTTGGGAATATTACTATAGGCATAGTGGCCATTTTGTACATTAGCTTATCCAGACTTCCTTGACAGTCTTTGTTCCACTCGAATTTGGTGTCCTTCTTCAGTAGCTTCTCCATTGGGGCAATTATCTCCGCGTATCTTCTTGTGAATTTTCTATAATATCCAGTATGTCCCAATGTGGCTCTGAGTTGCGTGACCGATGTGGGCGGTGGCAGGTCTAGAATAATTCCCACCTTTGCGGGATTGACCAGGATTTCGTCATGACATACTACATGGCCCAGCAGTACACCAAATGTTGCGCAAGATATGCATTTTCTCAAATTCAACGCAATTTGATACTGGCAACACCTTTCCAGCATCATGCACAAATTCTCAATATGGTCTCTCACTAGACCAAAGACCGTCCAGTCATCAAAATATACTTCAAGAAACCTATGAATAAAATCTTTAAAAGCAAAAACTACTATTCTAGAGAAAATAGCAAGGGCGTTTTTAAGGCCAAAGGGCATTACCGTATATTGGTAGCATCCCCATTCTGTTACAAAGGTTGTCTTGTGGTGGTCCTCTTGTGCAATTTTGACTTGATGGTAGCTCGAGAATCCATCTGTGAATGAGTACATTTCTTGTCCACCGACACTCTCCAAGACTTCATCTGTAAATGGTGTTGGGAATGGATCATGTAAGCAGGCATCGTTTAGGTTCCTAAGGTCGACACAGATCCTGACCTCGCCTGTCGCCTTCTTATCTTGAATCACTATGGGGCTTATCCATTCCAACTCTTCAACAGGTTCAATGATTCCTGCTTCCATCATGCGATCCAGTTTTGCTTTCACTTTTTCTTTATAGTGCGGATTTAGTCTGTATGGGCGTTGTTTTACAGGTCTTGCGTCGAGTTTGAGCGGAATTTTCATTTCACCCATATCTCCTACTATCCCCTTCATTTCCTTGAAGTTCGTCGAGAATAGGCCCTGGAATTCATGTGCAATTCTGACTTGATGGTAGCTCGAGAATCCGTCTGTGAATGAGTACATTTCTTGTCCATCGACACTCTCCAAGACTTCATCTGTAAATGGTGTTGGGAATGGATCATGTAAGCAGGCATCGTTTAGCTTCCTAAGGTCGACACAGATCCTGACCTCGCCTGTCGCTTTCTTATCTTGAATCACTATGGGGCTTATCCACTCCGACTCTTCAACAGGTTCAATGATTCCTGCTTCTAGCATGCGATCCAGTTTTGCTTTCACTTTTTCTTTATAGCGCGGATTTAGTCTATACGGGCGTTGATTTACAGGTCTTATGTCGGGTTTGAGTGGAATTTTCATTTCACCCAAATCTCCTACTATCCCCTTCATTTCCTTGAAGTTCGTCGGGAATAGGTCCTGGAATTCATGTAATAGATCAGTGATTTTGGCTACTGTCTCTTCGTCCCAATAGTCTCTAATGTTAGCAAATTTCGGGTTGCCCTCTGACCCAATGTTAACTTTCTTGATCTTTAGTGGCTTGATGAACTACTCATTGGAAATGTCGCTTCCTTCTACGGCGCGCGATCCTTCCGACTCTGGAATATTGATGTTAGTCGGATCATCCTCTGGGTCTCCGGAGAGGTTGTAGCATGTCATCCAGTGCTGAACTGTTTCACAACATGGGTTGGAATGTACAGTGTAGGGCTGCGAATACGCAAACTTCCAGTGGGATCTCAGCGAATATCTTCTCCTTAACGTTCTTCGGTGCAATATCAACCGTTGGTTGCTCGTCTGCGAATTGGAATGTGTATATGAAATTTTGCATAACCTTTTCCCATTCTCTTGTTTCTTGGCGCAGCTCCATAGATGCGTGCCAGCCTCTGGGTTCCATTTCGAGAGTATGGATAAAGTGGTGAACCCACTCCTGTCACGGGTAGTTCGAGAATGCTGCGGAACACTGCTCCAAGTGTTCAACAGGGTCTGATAACCCTGTATACCTTTGTGTCACAGTTGTGACCTTATCTTTGAACCTTCCTTCTAGTAGTCGTTTACACTGTGACCATTCAGTTATCGAGCTTTTGTGCGTACCCCACCATCGTGCAGTGTAACTTTTAGCGCAAATTCCAGCGCAAATAGTCGTTGTGGCTCTATTACTAGTTCTTCAAACTCAGTCAAGAACGTTGCTAAGTTAGGCAGTCCTTCATAAGTAGGCAGCGACTGCGACTGAGTTCCCACTCGTCAGACAGATTTAGTTATTCTTGCACATCTTCTCATAGAGACTTCATGTAATTGGTTCTGCCAGTTCTCAAGTGCCTCTCCTTAATCTGATGTACATGAACTCGCACCTCTCCAGCTCAGGTTACCATTGGCAGTAGGATTAATGTAATCCCCCCTAAGGGCAGTGACATTATAGATGTTATCAAGGTGATCACCTTGCCCTTCATTGAGCACCAGTTCAACGTATCTTTGTCCTTCCAATGGATCGAGGGGAGCAACTACCCTCATCTCATCATCTTCAAACGATAGGATCCTTCTTTTGAAGTTTATAATGGTTTGATTTCCCATCGCCCAATCGATCCCCAGCATCGCGGGATATGGGTTAGTATCATCTACTATATTGATGACCTCGAAGTCCGCAAAAGTGCACAATCCTTCAATGACCACTTGGACCTTACTCAATCTACCAATGGGCAGGATCTTTGGCTGGTTAGCAAGCCTTAATTGAATTGGGGACCATTCTAGGGGTGGCTTGCCCATTATTTCCCATGTTTGGCGCGTTAAAATGTTAACATCGGATCCTAGGTCGAGTTTGATATAGTCCATGTCATAATCACCAATTTGCGTGGACATCCTGAGTTCATGTCCCGTTTTGAACTTTGTCTTGACATTGTTAACCTTCTTCGCTGGCTGCTCTTCCTCCGGAATCGTTTCTATGAGCGCTGCCAACTCTGTAAGTGCATCCTTATCCTGGATTAGTGCCAAACAACTTGACAGGAATGGTTTGAGCTTGTTAGACACTGAGAGGGGGGGGTGAATTAGTGGAAAGCCAATTACAAAACTTTGTTAACTTGTCACAATTAACTACCAATTCATCATTCCACTACTCTACCAATTTCATAATCATTTCATAAAAATCTTTCGCTTCATCATTCACATATCATAAGCATTTGAATCATCAAGAACCATAACACAAAAGAACTCAACACCATATAATTTTGTAATCTTTTTGTATTAGTTTTGGACAGGCTACAATCGTGCGGTAAAATCAGCACCTATTGATACAAAGAGTACCTACTCTTCATCCAGGACTCTGCCTGGTTTTCTTAGACCCTGCTAAGAAGGGTTTGAGGTATCCTAACGTCAAAAGCAAGACAAGCTTGCTTTTACAATTAAAGTATACTTGTGTTACCATACTCATGTCATCATACACAAGCAATCTCTGTCACATCATCAACGCTGCTCGTCATCTTTGCTCATCATATCAACTCTGCTGTAACACTATTCATCAGTCATCTTGTTCATTTGCTCACTGCTGCTCAACAACCTCTGTACTCTAGTCACTGTCAAATCATCCCTGTAGATATCATTGCCACATCATCTTTCTGCACATGTCATCACTGCCATATTAAACATCAATACTGCTGGTCAAGCTGCTCATCAACTTTGCTCATCAATCATTGCTGGTCAATCTGGTTATCGTACTGCCTTATGAACAATCCACTGTCAACTGTCCAAATCACTGTCAACTCAACTCAATCAACTACAATCATTCTCCTCAAATGACTATGCACTGCTTATAAGCCCTTGCCAATTTTTGCAACTGCTCAAATTGGTTCAACTGCTAATCTTCTCAACTTACTTAATCATCACTTGTCAATGCACAGATTGTCATCATCATATGCTGCTACAAAAGTCTGCTCCAGCTCAGTCACTGAACCTTGGGTATAGAGTACTGCTCTTCATCTTCATCAACAACTCATCATCATCAATAGATAAGCATCAAATAAGTGTACATCATCATAGGGCCTATATCATCTTAATCAGACTTCAACGATGCATACTATAGCAGACTTTCATCATCACTTCAAGGCATGCAACTTCATCATCATACAATGCATCATCTATATAGTGTGTCAGGCATCATCATGATATCAACATATCATCATCACCATAGGACTTACCTCAGTATTCATGGTTCACTTGGCTGAGTATTACATCTTCTGTAGATGACTTCAATCTAAATGAGTTTGCAAGAAGAGTACATCATCATACCTTACTCAAAATTGTGCTTGTCAATACTATAGACTTGTTTATGCTGCAGTAGATTCCAAGGGCATTACTACCATCAAAGCTCTGTCAGTTTGAGGAAGACTCCATCACTTGTTCAAGCATCAAGGGTTCAGTCTGAGAGAGGGCGGCAACACCAATACACCACTGTATGCACTGTAAATATCTCATGATGCTGGTGTAAGCCCTAGCAAGGGCTGTAGTGAGTTGTACTTGCCCTAAATTGGTTGTCAAAACACACAGAAAACCCTAGGCAGGGTTCGGGTGACTTGAGGATGGCCTTAACAGGGCTGTACTTCACTTGCTGATACCACCGAAATTGCACCATCAGACTGCTGCTACCACTGCTTTTACTCATAGTCATCATGGTTACAAATTGTATAGTCATCATCTTCAAGCATGCATCATTATTGAGCAAGATACCATAGTGTTCATCATCCAAGCATTATTCAATCATCATAATACTTGTATCATCTCATTATCATAATGCTTGCATTATCATATATCATCAAAAGGTGTATGCAACATCATCATTTTATGACACCACATACATACACCATTGTATGTATATATCATTGTATCATTGTACATACATACACTGCATATACTTCATCACTTATTCAATTCATCACTATTCATACTACTGTATTCATACACACTTGTATACTCATCACTTATTGCTAAGCATTCACACATACCTTGGTTGCATACAAACCTTGTCTATGTGATGGTAAAAAGGTCATCAAGAACTCTACCAACTTTCTCACCACTGTGACTGTACATTGCTGCAAAATATCGAGACTGAGGATGACTGTGGAGACCCCAAACAAGGCAGCAAAAGTAATCAACCAAAACCGTATGCTGCTCAAACTTGCAAAAAGGTTGGACTGTATGAGCAGTCAATCATGCACCCAATGGACTCGGACAATCCCAAATAGTTAAGCTCTGTTGAAAGGTTTGTGTCTGCTGCAAACCACCGAAAACCTTGCTGCTGCCTCAGTCAAACCAGCGAAGGTCAACCTCAACACTTCAAAACAAATTCATCACTGAAAACTCGGGTCTGTAACTTCTTCTTTGCTGCTATTTAGTTTCCTTAGTCTACTACCGAAACCTCAGTCAAACTCAGCAAAAATCCTCAGTCTAACAACAGCTGCGAGCTCACTCTCTCACTCATTAGTTGATCCTTTAACTGCTGTAATTTCAGACTGCTGCCACTGTGAATATCTCTTTGCTGCCTGCAAGAATTTCCTCAGTCAAACCACCGAATTTTAGAGTGGATCTTCCTCATCCAAATTTTCACTCCAAAATAATGAAACTTTGGTGGGGTATTTATACTCATTTTCCACCATGATTTTGGGGCCGACTTGTATTTAAAATAAACAAAATTTTATTTCTTTATTTTAATTAAAGGAATGGTCAACGTTGGAGGAATTTGGCTGGCCGACTTTTAAGTGTTTGACCACATTATACTTCAAGCGGCTTGGATCATTTTAATGTTATTGTATCATCATTTGATGGGGTTTTAGGGTTTGTCTTCAAGCCATAAATATCTTAATAGTCAACCTTAGGGTTTGTTGTAAGGTTGACCACATGCCATCAAGTTCACCAAAAGCAAGGGTGTGATCCACATCACAAGGGCTTCAACCATGACATGTATGGCCATCAACATTATGTGTGTGGGACCCCAATCAACATATGACCATATCCAAGGGTCTCATGACCCCATCAACGTCTCATGACCCCATCAACACACAAATGGGCCACATCATCTTCACCATTACTTCAAGGGTACAAGGACCATTATACCAAGGGTATGCACATGACATCAAGACCATAATTAACCATGCAAACCACAAATGACCACAGAATGGGTCATTTGGCCCATTTGGTGTTCCAAAGGCTTATTTATCATGCCAAAGGGATTCATGGGCTTCTTCAACCACCTAAACCACACAAGAGGACCTCCAAGGGTCAAGATATCTTCTGTGGGGATGCTAGGTCTTCTTCTGGGGTACCATGACATCATCATAGCATGAATGACCACAGGATGGGTCATTAATGCCTCTCCAAGCCATTTAGGGCTTCTCCATCGTCTACCAAGGCTTCAGGACCATCTCCAGGGTCTTCAATGTCTTCAGCAAGGTGGCGGCTTCAAGATTAATCCTTGTGGGTACAAGGACCTTGTCAACTGGGTACAAGGTGCTTCAAGGCACAAACCCACTCTGTAAGGGATCAAGGCACTGTAGGTGGGACTTGGTGGCATCAATGACATCCCGTGGGGCCACTGCAAGTCCATGTTGGCATCAATGACAATTTCATCAACAGAGCTTACTAACCTTATTTGCACTCTTGCTTGCAGCTTGTTGTTCGATTATCTTCTGGAATCTCTCAGGCCTATCTTTCACTTGGCCTGAGGTGGATGGCTGCTCTGTTCCTACGAACTTTGGGCGTACATCCATGAATATGCGCTTCTGCTTTTGAACATCAAGTGGTGCTTTCTTTTGCGCGGCGGGCCGTACCTGCGGTTGTGCTTGCGTCGCAGGCTCTGTTTGCGTAGCTTGATCCGTACCCATTGTAGCACCTTCGCTTGTTACCACAGCTACACTTGGTTCTCGTGGTTCTGTGACTATCATTTGTATGTTGGCATTAGCATTCAGGTTGGGAGCATTCGGCGTAGGATTTGGTGCTGGGTTAGCTGCCCTAATCGTCCGGGCTTGCCATCTAGCGATAAGTTGTGGACATTGCTCCACATTGTGCTCTTGTTTTCAATATGAGCAAGTCTTCGCAGGTTCAGGGCAGTCTCTAGCATAGTGGCCCTGCACTCCACAATTGTAGCATACCACTAGCCCTCTTCCTCGGCTAAATCCTCCTCCTCCACCTCTTCCTCTGAAGTTTCCGCCACCCCTTCCCTGCAGGTGTGGTTGTTGTGGTGGGTACTAGTTCTGCTCGACTCGTTGTACCAATAGATCGTCTGCGACTTATGTTGTCACTTAAGACATTGCATACATACTAATATATGTATATATTCCAACGACACTTTCTCAAACATTCATCGACTGATTACAATATAACATCATGCATTTAATCAATATTTCATCATCACACAGTAAGCAAATAACAACCATTCACATAAACATTCACAACATCAATCACCCATTCAAACACAAGGGATAACGTGGAAACCCATTCGGGAAAAACCACAAGACGCTCTTAATCTGGCATGAGAAATATATGGTGCCTTCAACCTGCATTTGACTGCAGACTGTCTTAGATCTAGCTTTCTGCTTAGACCTTTTCTTGCTCTCATGCTCTCTGTCTTATTTCTCCTAACTACTGCTACTCTCTACTGATCCGCACACGGCCTGGATCGACTCCTCTAGCATGTGCACCTCTCTAGCAGAGCTTCCCTTCTACTGCACTACCTTCGGCTGCATCCTGTAGACTTCCGACTAATCTACCACTCAACTCTCACAACTTCCCTCTATTAACCCATCAAAATCAATTGACAGTGATCTAAAAAGCCACCAAAGAGTAAACTAACGACAACAACCAACCTAAAAGCAACATCAAGCAACCTAAAAAGCAACCTTCTAACTATAGAATCCCTCCTATTTATACTATTTTACATGATCACGCAGGGTCGACTGCATACAGGCAGTCTGTTAACTGTCACCATCGGCCACCACCCAGGTTACAGCTGTGGTGATCATTACTTGACACGAGGCATTAACAATCTTACTTACAACGTGCGTTCACTTGTGTGGCATCCGCCGACTTAAGCCGACTTCAGCACCCACGTTCGTCCGGTCGCTTTCGGCCGTTATTCTGCACTTGTGCTGTGTTACCCTGTGGCATCTTCTTTCCACGTAGTTTCCCTTTTCCGCGCAGGTGACATCTTTTGCGCATATTCCTTCTTCTGCACAGATTTCCTCTTCCGCGCAATTTTCTTTGTCCGCACAGATTTCCTTGTCTGCTCAGATTTCTTCTATCCCTGCTGCGTGCTTCCTTTTCCTTGTTTGTGCTTGTGCAGTGGATTGATTCTCGTGCGTTTCTTCGTTTGCACTTATTTATTGCACGCTTTCTCGAGGCCCAACAATGGATAATCCCTTGATGGGTTGAAAAAACATTAATGACCCATTCTGTGGTCATTCATGCTTTGATAGGGTCATGGTACTCTAGAAGGTTTGGCAACCGCACAGGAGGTAGCATGATGGATCTTGACCCTTGGAGGTCCTCTTGTGTGGTCGAGGTGGTTGAAGAAGCTCATGAAGCCCCTTGGCATGCCAAAGAAGCCTTTGAAACACCAAATGGGCCAGATGACCCATTCTGTGGTCATTTGTGGTTTGCATGGTTATTGATGGCTTGATGGAGTTCTGGAACTCTTGGAGATGGCCCTAGGGCATGAGAAAGACTTGACACCCACTTATATGGTGGTGTGATGGCGCTTGAACACTTGGACACACTTGCTTGCACTTGATGATGACCTTGATACCCTTGATGAGGTCATGGAGTCCTTGGAGGTGGGCATATGACCTTCTTGCATATGGTGGCTTGGTCCTTGTACCCTTGAAGGAACTTTTGGTCATCTTATGATATTGTTGCTCTTCAATTATGCTCTTGGAACCCTTGATTGGTAATAAGGTCATTGGCACCCTTATGGTTATGAAAAATATGATGAAAAACTAATGAAGATGCCTTGGTTGATGATGACACCTCTTGCACAATGACGTGTTGAGATGACATTGGTAATGGGTTGTCATTAAAGCCCTTGTGGCTTGATGGACCCTTGGTTTTGACAATATGGAGGATACCGTTGCTTATTGGAACTTGTTGGAGTATGATCAACCTTACAACAAACTCTAAGGTTGACTATTGAAGAAGTGTTGGGTTAAAAACAAATAAAAATAATACATGCAACAACCCTAGCATTTGTGACTTAAATAAAAAAGGTGCTATAAACTCTCCAAAGTCGGCTCCATAAAAGATAAAATGCAAATTCAAATAAAGATAAAACTATTACATTGAAGAAAAGTTGGCTCCATAAAATAATACACGTGGAAATGTGTATAAATAAGAGCCAAACACTCTCATTTTTGCACAGTGAATTTTGGAAGTTGCTCTGAGGTAAAATTCGGTGAACCGAGGAGAAATTCGGAGGAGCAGTCCAAGCATATACATGGAACCGATTTTTTTTGGAGAAGGATAACATTTTTTGGATTGGTGTTGGAGGCTTTTCTACACTTGAAATAGTTCTGAATTTTTGGTTAAAACACATTCCAATACAGTCCTGGATGTGAGGTTAAATGCTCTGCCCTAATGCAAAATCAAGACCGAATTTTCATGCTTGAACAGACCAAGTGTTTATGATGGAACCGAGCCTATTTTAGTGAATTCTTCGGGGTTTAAACATTCTGAATTGATTTGCAGCAACAACAGAGGTTAAAACAGTTTGAACTTGAACCCTTTCCACAGTCCCGAGTTTGACTATCTTACACAGTCTGAGTTTTTATGGTTACTGCTGTTTTCTTCAGGATGGAACAATGCTTGTATAGTGATTTCTACAGATGACATACTCAACCCAAGTATGAGTTTTGACATGCACTGTAAGTTTGATACACAGTCACAACTTGTATACAATGGCTTTTTTATAGTGATGTATACAGTGGCATCATCTATACAGTGAATATACAGTGATACATAGTGGTATACAATGATGTATACAATAGTGCATATAATAGTGTATGTATAGTGATGTATAAAGTGCAGTGTTTTGATTTGCATTCTATTGTGATGATGAAATGATGACGTACACTATGTTGATGATACATACACAATGTATACTTGTATGAGGATGATGATATGATGTTGATGGTGCCTTGTACACTATGATGATGTCTTGTTCACTAAGATGATGCCTTATACGCTATGATGAAGCATACTCCTTGATGATGTATACTTGTTGATACAACATGATGATGGTGATGCATGCACTCCTATACCCTATTATGATGAACACTCCATGAGATCGATGCATGACTGCCCTAAAAGATGACATATGCCGAACTTGATGACATGTTCAGACCTTGATGCTTGATTGACCTTGATAACGATGATGATGCGCAGTTGCTGTTACTCTTGATGAAGACATGAGCAGACCTAGATGAACAAATTCCTTGATGACTTGGCATGAGGACTATTGAGCAGAGATTGACCAACAATATTGAGCAGAGATTGACCAGGAGTGTTGATGGGCAAATTGACAAATTAAGTGAGCAGGTGGATGAGGTGAGTTGAATGAGATGAGGTTGATGAGCATAGATGATTATGCAACATATTGATGACAATCAAATATTGGCATCAAGCTTGCAAGTAGTATCTTGCACTTGAGGATTGGACTCCACAACCATTTCTTAGTTAAAGCTAAGAAAACTAGGCTGGGTCCTGTTATAAGAGTTGGTGTTTTTTTTATCAGTTGGTGTTGATTGTAATTGAGAAGATTGAAGTTTTCCATTACCATAAATAAAACTTACATTACAAATATTCTTGTCTCTCTTTATGATGTGATTGTTGTGCTTATGACTTACGATGAATTTGATTATGTAATTGATGACATAATGCTTGGTATACTTTGATTAATTAATTGAAGGTGAAAAATGTTTAAATTGCTCACACACTGATTCACCCCCCTCTCAGTGTGGCCATTGTGTCCAACAATTTCCACACAATGTTTAAAAAAACGTATTGTCTCATTTCGTCAAGTGTCACAGCTACTAACACAATGTCACAAGAAAGCATTGCGAGCAAGAACAAGGGACAAAGTCTTCCATAATTATGCTTTGAGGACAAAGCAATTATAAGGGAGAGTCAATGTAATGAAAAAACATATAATAAATAAACATTTATTAATAATTAAATAACTAATACTTAATGAAGAGACACTTTGATGAAAGGTTATGTCTCTTTACAAAAGGGCACCTAGCATGGGCATGGGTATTTATACAAGCATCATTCTCATTGTAATATCATCTCTTATCTGATCAATCATATATTTTATTATTCATGGAGTATTGTAATTTGGTTTATTTGTGCTAGTTATTTCTTAAAAAAACGATTTTGTCGCTACACTTGCCTTGTTACAAATGAATGCTAGGAGCCTTTATTTATATGAGGCTTCCTAGTCTTGTCCAACTTTAGAGCTTACCTTACTAAAAAGTAAAATAATCTAATTTTAGTGTTTGTTATATACAAGTCAGGGACTAACCCACAAAAGACTAAAAATAATGACAAAATGATGCAATTGGCCTCATCCAATTGAAGTGATGAGTTGGGGGAGGACTTCATGCCTCAAATAACCCCAACAATGTAGAAGATCTTTCAACACCTTTCCGTTTAGCAAGGAAAAACTCTCTAGAAGAAGATGATTTCACGATGACGTGTGCAAATGTGAACCAAGAGGATGGGTCATAAAAGAAAATGAAGGTCCAAGTGGGCATAAATGAGGTGTGCTAAATCGGGTAAGACAAGCCTTACACATGCAATCACCTTTTACATAGGATAAACATGAGTGTGACTAGGAGCCCCTAGGCCATGTGTCCTAATGGGTCCATCCCAAGTAGCATCAAACACGAACACAGGGCACAAATGGCCAAGCATGCCAGGGGAATTCTGCCCATCAAGGGGCAGTCAGCGATGCCACTAAACCAACACTTCTTGGAGTGAAAACCAAGAGGATCGGCCATGACCAGATCATGGGTCTTGAGCCCAGCGAGATCAACACTTTTACATAAACAAGCCCAGACTTAGCCTTTTACAATGGCAAAAGATTCCTTCACTCTGGTATATCCTGGTCAGCTTGCTGCAGACAATCTGGGATGTAACAGAAGGCATGCCATGAAAATAATGTAAGTGAAAGGTCAACCTTTCCATCAAAAGGAGGGGTGGTTGGTTCTGGTCCTGAGCATAGCATGCTGATTAATCCTGCTATTACTTGTAAACCCTATAGATAGAAAAACCCAAACAAACTATTTTTTATTGGGTTGGGTTGAATTGTTTTAGTTATTTTCATTTTCTCCTGTGAAGTCAGCCTAACCTGACCTGACTGAGCTGAGCTAGGTTCCTTTGTAATTTTCTTATTTTTTTATCTTGTGTTCTGTTTCCATTTCTTTAACCAATGTTTATACTAGAGTTACATTTATCTTGCCGAATTTATCCCTGAGGCTCTGGAATATAACTTATTGGCAACGTCAGGGAAAATATCGGAAAATATTGGGATATTTCAAAAAATACAAAAAATATCAGTTTTTTCTATTTTTAAACATCTAAAGCAACATCAACATCAAACATACACGTTGCGACATAAATATGAAAATAAAATTGATATAGAAGATGTATACCATGTCATGTTGTGCATGAAACATCTATACGAAAATATGATATCTGTATTGAGTCACAAGTCCTGACAGGATATAGTAGATCAGAGTAAATACCCTCTTCACAATTATTTGGATGATGGCAATGAAAGCCCCTTTGTTTGCTTGATGGAAAATAGTCACAGTATTCTTAGAGGTTAATCCCTAAACTTCACTTTTGCAAAATGAGGATTAAAACTTAAAAGACTAAGAATTTGGTTACAAGGTGAGGTTGACATGGGCAGGGCGATAATTAGCTCTGATATTATTGTCTTGGCGAATCACTTGCGATATACCTGATATAACACCGATAGTTGTAACACTGAATTATACTCAAATTTGCTTGCCTGATGTCTTTGACTCTCTGTTTGGTTCATGCCATTTCTTTTCACTAGTGTTTGTATGGCAAGTGCAACACCTTTTAAGATAGTGTTTGATTATAGCATTACCTTGTAAGATAATTAAATGGCAAAAATTGTATCACTCGTCTGTTTGTTCATGTCGAAGAGTAGAACTGACAGAAGAGATACTGTCATTCTGCTGGAGACTTTGTAAATTGCTATTTTAAGAGCTTATTATTCTTTAGCCGATCATTAACGGTTTAACCCAATCGTTTTTGGTTTCTTGTCTCTAGGATTTGTCTCCTCCGTAAGCTTTTCTATTGTCTTATGGGCTCCAATCTGTGAGGGTGGGTTATGCTGACAGTCACAATGATGTGCTTGGAATTCCTTCAAATATGTGCTAGATTTGGTTAATGTTTTTAATATCCCCATCAACATCTTTTTAATTAAATGTCTTGAATAATGCTTTAGATTGGGGCCCTTTTTTGAAAAATCCAACACATTGAAAAGAAATACAAGAACCTATGAGACAATTTACAGCAGGATGGATAGATTAATTGCTTATTTACAAATATACCACCAAAACTGTGTTAAGATATACTTGGTATATATATTTTTTGATCCTTACAAGAGTGTGTCATTTCTTATTAGCATGTCTTTCATATGTTGATACTTTCGCAGTCACTTTGTATACACTATATACCAATGCTAAAACTGTAGTGTATGAGAGGCAGCAGTAGCAATACATGTAGTTTGAGTGATATTGTGGCCAATTGTAGCGTTGCTCATAAATTGGCTGCACTTTTCAGAGATGGATACAGTACCAACTGTTTTTCCCTCAACTCTTCTAGATATTTTAAAACACGTATTCAGTTCATTCACATGGTTTCAAGTTATCTTCTCAATCTGACTTTTTCAAAAATATTTTACTCATAACTGATGAAAGTCTTGTGCATATGCCTTGTAATGCTTGTCTCTGTTATTTATGATGTCAAGAGCTTAATGCACTATGTATAATGCTTTTGCAATTTGTTGACCTCATTTTTCTCTTGTTGATATTTGGATGATGGTGTTATTCTTGTTGCTCTTCCACGAGTGCTCGACCCTGGTTTCCACCATCAAACACCATAACAATATAATAATATTAATAAAATTTGCTACTTCGACCTTTATTTCCACTATTCAGAATCCAGGTCACATTTTGAAATATTGAAGCCTTTATAGTCAAAGGGTTATATTTTGATTGAATGGACTATAAGAATGATTACTTTAACTCCACAGGCTTGGAATCTGGTTTGTATGCCTTGATTAAATCTTGCAGCCAAAGGATTAGCATTGATTATAAACTTGATAATCATCAGATCATAATCATACAGCCATATGAGATTTGAAGCAAAGAAATAGCACAAAGTGGTAGACACAAGAAAACTTGGTAGTAAACAATAATTATAGATGAAATAAGGATTGATATACAAATAATTGTCAAATAGACTCTTCTCGGCAAGCATATACTTAAAGAGGTATTCAAAGACTAAAACCAAAATTACTGTAAAAGAATGAATTGGAATTTATAGCTCATCATTCCTAATCAAGCTTTTGAGGTTAAACTCTTTTAGAATCCTAACATATTATTCATTACTTGTAATGCTTGTACTGTGTTATTGCATGATGAATTATGGTTAGGATCTGGGTTATAATGGATAGTCTTTGTCGTCAAAAGCATAATCTGCAAGCAGATTGTTGTTTTGGATGTCACAATGTTTGTATTTCTGTCTGATTTCATACAACCAATGAAATCTAAAGCATTTATTTCCTTTATACCGCCATTTTGAAGTATAGAGTCTTGAACGAGAATCATCCTGGCTTCTGATATAGAGAACAGTTTTCTTTGTCCACTACTATGATCTAAGTTGATCAGTGGTTTTTCTATAGGGAAATGTTTTTGGCTAACCCCCAGTGTGCCGTAGACGGTTGCAATCAGTGGCAAACCTGCAAATGGATTTTTCTCAATTAAGAAATTTACTCTGCTAATAGTTATTTTCTCTGGTATGAATTTCATCTGCTATCTTATGCGCATATTTTCATCTTTTGAAACTTCAGAATTCTGCAGAGAGCTTCACATCTTCTAGTAAGAGCAGTGATTGAATACAGTTGGATAGTCAAACTATTAGAACTATATTTAGCTTTGTAGCTTAAGATTAATTATTAGAGCTTGACAAAGCACTATCTGATTTTCTGAAAAGTCAAGACTCGATAGTGCTAAATTATGCGCGATTCTTAGTAATTGCATGAACAATGTCCAGAAAACCATTTGTCAATAAATGTGTGTTTTTATGGTTAAATTTTGGATTGTACATTTTGAGTGAAGAAGCTATGCTATGCTCTATCAGTGTAAATTGTGGTTCACAAACTTGGTCTTTAGAAGTAGTGTACTAATTCTTTTAATGGCAGGAATAGTAAGGCATCAAATGCATCTGGTACCCCAAGCATATCAAGCAGAGGAAGCCATGTAAGGACGAGAATACGAACACGTCGCAAGGTTCATGGAGGAAAAATTCGTGCTGGCAGGTTGACATTTTTTTAATTTTTATTTGTCTGGGACAGGTTTTGTATGCGCTAGATACAACAGTAATGTTCTCCCTAAAATTTTATTTTCATGTCATGGCAGCCCGGGTGAGGAGTTTGCTCTTGTGGAACACTTGCAAAGCATGGTCCTAAGTAGCCGTGCCCAAGAGGAATTGAAGCTGCTTTTAGAAGTATTGTTATTACTTGGAGAGGAAGAAACTGCTAGAAAGTTGCAAAACTTTGCAGCACGGTACCAGTCTTCTCAGCTAGCTGCTGTTAAAGATGCCGAAGAAAAACTAGCAGAGGAACAAGCAGATGGAACTACAGGCACTCAAAATGAGAATGCAGATAATTTAAGAAAGAAGCTAGGTGTCTGTGACATGCTTTGCTGGCAATGGGAAATGCTGTCACCCCCCTGATTTGTATTGTGTCAATACAATGTAGGTCATATAGTCTCTGATATTTTTTCTATCTACAAACCAAGAATATACATTCCACTACTTGGTTTCGACTCTATTGTAATATCAACTGTGGAAGGCATCTCATACGAGTTGATAGGATCTTGTGATTGCGGTTGATTTTCTATTTTTCCACTTCCAAGCTCCCCATATCATCTGGTCGGTAATACTTAAAATTTATGGATAGAATTCTTTCTAAATGTCCCCAGAAATCGCTATACATAGGTCACCTAGTGTTAACTCGTGGGGGCATATGATAATCAAAGTAGGTAATCAGTAGATGATTAAGGATACAACTCGTAAACTATAAAATGAAAGACTCTTGTGAAATATGGCATGGTAAGATGAAAGCGGATTCAATAGAAAATAATGTTGCAGATGTAATAAAGACTAACAGAGGAATTAGAAATGATTATCACCTACATGTGGCCCTTTATAAAAGCCTTTTGTCCAAAATAAAGACTATTACAAATGTGTTTATTCTCTTGCGCATTCGATGTATGCATTTCTAGTTCTTTGCAGCTGCTAATGCTTGTCATATAAATTCATTAAAACTGCTAGTGAGTCCTATATGCGATGACATTAAGATGTTGGCTCCACCATCATCTTCATTCATTTATATGAATATAAGTTCACCATAATTTTCAACATGGTATCAGAGTGCTATCGATCCCTGACAGAGTGTGAAGGTTGGAGTTATATGGTTCATCAAAAGACCTTGACCACTTCATGGTGCTGCAAGTAACGCCATTCCTGCTTTAATTGGAATCTTTTGTTTTCAATTAATGCTTGTGTTATACAAATTCATTAAAAATGCTAGCGAATTACATGCGATGAGATTTAAATGTTGGCTCCACGATCATCTTCATTAATTTATATGAATATAAGTCCACCATTATTTTCTACATATTATAGGAGTGATATCGATCCCTCTGAAGGTTGGAGTCATATGGTTCTCTAAAAGATCTTTTGTGCACTTCATGGTGCTGCAAGTAATGCTATTCCTGCTCCAAGTAATTCTAGAGATTTTTTTTTTCATGGCACTCTTCACCACAAATCTAAACCACATGATAGATCTACACACTGAAATGCCTTATTCCACCATTAGCTGCTTCTATTTGAGTGGAAGTTCATCACTTCTTCCTTTTGTTTACACATAAGTTGCTGGTCCATCTCCTACAACCCTTTTGATCATGCATATACTATATATACCTTCCATTTTCATATTCTTTCTGAATAATTACATTCTCGTGTTCTTCCTTGGTCTGTAATCCATTTGTATATTCAAATTGCATTGAGCATGCTCTACCTTCATAGATTTTCAGGCATCCTCATTCGCTGCTAGAATCAATCCTTTAGTGCTACAATATCCTCTGGCAAAATTAAGTATTCCTATAATATAAATAATTCCTTTCTCTTGGTGGACTTGTTCGACTATGAAAATGTTTTCTTCACTTTATTGGATAATGCCTATAAAATCTGATTCTATCCACCGAGTCCATTCTACACACAATGGAGTGCTTTATTCCTCCATTGGCTCCTTTAGAGTGATCTTCCTCCAATGGAGTGCTTTATTCCTCCATTGGCTCCCTTAGAGTGATATTCCTCTATTGGCTCCTTTAGAGTGAATGAACATTCATTGTTTATTTCATTCACTATATTACTAACTCATAATTTTATGGATCATAACTTGCAACTCTTCCAAAAATGCCTACACTTGCCTATAAAGATGACTCAACCATCATCTATATGAGCTGCTCTGTCCTTTATCTATTGATCTTTTCCATGTTTCCATTAGCTGTCATTGCTACTTGGCTATACACAATAACCAAATAGAATGGTCAGGACTTCCACTTTTCCAGTTCTTAACCTGCTGGTATCTTCCATACCCTTGCTAAATATTCTCTTATGGCATACAATATTCAACTTCAAAAATCAAGAGCTCCCATGGCTTTTCTTTGCATTTCGGATTGCACATACTATCACAATAAATACCTTGGATGTATTCTTATTCAAGCCACTAACAACCATAATTGGTCTTTTTTCCTTCATGATTATACATGATTGTCCTTGCTCATCAACAATGTTACCATGTTACTGACCACTAAACAATCCTTGATTTAATCTGGCACCTTTTTAGTTAGCAAACAACTCTAGTATCCTTTTCCATAGTCAAATGTGCCTACACACCATTGTATAAGCACCATTATGAAGTGGTTGTTGTCATACATACTCAATTTCACATCTGGAAGGCTCTTATATCACCCTACAACTTTGTCCCCAAGTTTAGGGTACTTTGGAAGTCACCTACATAGAAAATTGTCTTGCCCAATCAAGCCCAGAGGTTCTGTTTTGCATGCTTTCTGAAACAACCAGAAGCACATTTCAGAATGTTAAACTATATGTTTTATTTATCCATGGACTACCTTTCCAATGACTATACTTGGGCTTAATTTTGGGTTTTGAGATAAAAGCTACAGTTCCCCAAAGTTTAACACTTGTCCAATTTCTGCACTTTTCCTATAGGGTACTTCATCCTGGAGACAAACTTCTGACACTTGGAGAAGAAAATGTGGGAAGAACTAGGAAATTTTTTGTATCACGAATTAATATCCTATATGATTATGAATACTCGGAAACTTTCATATACCTGATCTAACACTTGAGAGTCAATTTCTACTTAATTCTAGAATTGTAAACTTTTTGCACTGATAAACTTTTTAGCGAAAACTACTCAAACAGAGAAAAAATGGAAAAACATCACTACAACAAAGTTGTTCAACTTGGTGAGAAGGTAAAATGTCAAGTAAATATTTTTTTCCAGTTTTCATAACTTGGGTCACTTTTCCTTCTTCCAAGATTTCTTAAATTGCAAAAAAGCCTCCAAGAATAGTAGATTTTGGCCTATTTTTGTTTCTCTACTCCAAACCCCTTGGAATTTAACCAAAATACCCAATGTGTATCTCCATGCTTGGCCATAGATTGGAGTATCAAAATTTCATTTCTGAGAGGGTCCTTGTCAAAAAATTAGGTTCACATTTTCAAAAGTCACCAATTCCATATTTTCGGAAATTTCGAATTGAGCGTGCCAATACCTCTCTTTGGCAATTTTTTGTCCTCACTATGGACTGACTTGATTATTTCGTCAAATTTTGATTTCGTATGCTTATGTTATAGCCAAAACAAGACTTTTGCTCCAAACCTTTTTAACACTTCACCATTTGTTGATGTGACATGACACATGGGGGAATGAGGTGGAACCATGTCCACTTGGATCCAATGTGTCATCCTCTAATTATGCCATGCCATACTCCATTCAGTCAGTTCCTCCTGTTAGATTTTCCTAAGATCTGATTAAATTATCTAGGATCTTTAACTGGAAGAATAACAAGTACAACAAAAAGCACAAGATGTAAAAGATGCACAAGGCACAAGGATTTTCGTCAGGGAAACCATAAAGGAGAAAACCTTGCAAACTTCTTACAAATAGTCAGATGATCAAAAGCAGTAATAAGAAATGTTCAACAACTATCTTTCTCTCCTCCTATGACTCTCTCTCTCAAACGCCGCAGAGAGTGTGTGAGGTGTGTATAAATGAGGGGGAGTGCCTCCTTATTATACCCTTTCAAGTCATTGACCAAATATAAGACTCGAGCCTACATGTCATCTCACATGGGGCCCACTTCTCTTAGGGAGACCACAATTACATATTACATGATGTTACACTGGGGACTATTGCCCCGACTTACAACGAAGGTTGTACCTCAAGGTCTAGACACAATTTAGACATCCTGTAAAGAGGTAACATACATCCCCATTGGGGGTACAACAACATGCAATGATAATATACATCAGAATATCTTCCGAAGTTACATATACATCAACACCTCCATGTCATCACGACTCTTTAAAGATCGTGAATCCATTTGCACAGTTGATTTAATCCTTTGAAATGATTTGGCCTATTTGTGCTAAAGGTTCATCTGCTTCCTTTTAGCTTTATTGATTCCCATGAGCGGTTTAGATTGTTGATCTACTTTACGTGATTAAATATTGGTTGTTCACGCTGAGCTCTCCTCCTTCATTGTTTGAGCACTTAGCTTTGCATGAACATAAGAGATCTAATGAATTTAGGTGGTGCAATATAATCTTGGCCATTCATGCCATTGCCCCTTGTATTAAGGTATGTTTACTTTCCTAGCACAAATGATCTCGATTTATCCATTTTGTGGTCCTAATTTTAATCTCAACCATTTACGAAGTGATCCCTTATGTTATTGCTAGATCACTTTCCCTTACATGAACGATCATGATATGTTGATCCAAATATTGTGATTTAATCTTAGTCATTCACATAGGGATCCCTTGTGTTAAGGTATAAGTACCGTGCCTTGCGCAAATGGTCACAATCTATTGATCTCGATACCATGATTTAATTTGAGTCGTTTGCATAAGGACCCCTTGTGTTAGGTTATGAGCACTTCCACTTATATGAATGATCACTAGTTGACCTAAATCACCTGATTTAATATGGACTGTCCATGGCATAACCATGTTTCAACTCTTGTTACGTGGATGCCACATATGCCTCTGATCCCACCTAAAGCTACCACCTATATTCCCAAATCCACATGGGTCCTTCATGTAATACCTCTTGTCCACATGGGATTTTTAGGGCCCACATAAATTTCACCAAATTTTCAAATTTACCTAAATATATATAAATTTTATTTTCATAACACATGGCTATCATGAAATTTACACTTGACCCGTTTTCCCAAATATAATTTCTCTATCAGTGAATAAAACTCGTATTTTTTAAATAGTGTTTCGAGTTTTCCCAATATTTCTCAGATCGAATCTTATGAACTATCAACGGGCTCATGTCATCTCCCATAATAGTTATGGAAATTCTATCTAGGCATTTAAAACGAGGAATTTTTCAAGGTTATTTTGTCAAACAATTAACTTGCAAACTATGCCTTTTCCCAAATTTGCACATAACCAACTATGAAACTCTAAATTTTTACTTCATCCAACCTAACCATTTCAATTGTAGTCCCTCTAGTAAATTGAGACTTCAATTTAACATTTATAGGTTTTCACATTGGGTTTCCCCCTTTTTTCTCATATCCATTGCATCAAACACTTTGTGTGCAACCTCAAATTTTTCCCATAGAATTGAATTTCATCCTATGTAGCCTTAGCGCTACAACATGTGGCTATCCCTTTTTCATGTACCCAATTGCCTCTTTGCACTATTGAGACCACTAGGCGCCTCAATTTCACCATAGAAATTTAACCTCTAATACCCAAATTCAAATTATATGGCTAGCTATAGCATTTTAGCATCATAAGACAACTACACCAACCTAATTATTTAATTTTACATCCACAACCATGTATGCAATCTACCATGAATTTCTCCCACAATTATGGAAATTAATTCATGCATAAACATTTACACACGCGGTAATTTTAAATAAATATAGAACATAGATATACATCATCACATTTCATACACATTTAAAGTACACATTTTTTTAAGAGATAATTCTCCAGTTAGTTGCAAATAAAGGACATTCCTCCCAGCCATAGGCTCTACATCATGCATAATATCTCTATGAAAGAGGACCCCCCCATGCTGAGGTTATCATTCCACAACGGTGAAGCTCCTAAAGCTCTCCACTCACCCCACAACTCGAAGAAACTATCTTTGATGCCAAACCCCCACTACAACTTTCCCAATAACCAACTCTCTTTCCCCTCAGCTTACACAGCACAAGGAATATGATCCTCTTCTTTATGTGTGGTCCCAAAAGCTATCCCAATTCCTTGCTAATGCTCCACAATAGGTTGGCCAGAGGATCTCACTGCAAGGAGTCAAGGGAATCTCAGTTGTAGGCTAGGTTTCCACTAACAATGGCATAATAACCATTACCATGGATTTCTCTAAGTAATTTGCATTAACAACTATGGAAGCTTCAGTTTCCACTCTGCCTTGTACCAGAAACATGGATGATGAAAATTATTGCAAGAATTCCAATGTAAGCTTAATTTCAAACCTTTTATATGCATGTTCTGAACTTGCCATGTGGCACTCATGAAGATCTCACTTCTTCCTCTTTATTTCAAGCTTATGATGTAACACATCTAGTTTGATCACCGGACTTTTATGGAAATGTAAATAGATAGTGAGACCTAGATCTGAACCTATGTACCTATTTTGTACTTAATAATTAGTTTTGCTAGCTCTAGGTGAGGAGGTTGCTGAAAGAATGGGGACTATGAACCCATGAGAGGAAAAATGAACAAGAACAAAGGACAAACTTAGGAATCCCTACGCTGCCTTAACATGTTTTGTAACTCAGTTGGACCTTATTAAACTAAGAAATGATGGGATGAGAACCCAGGGGTCCATTGTTTGATATATATGTGGATTATTAAGGTTGTGAAGGGGGGCACGTGGTTCTCCAATCCCATGCGCCCAAAAGGGACTCGAGACTTAGGAGAAACGTGTGTACAGGGAGATTTTTATAGAACGAACTGTTAAACCTTCTGAAAAACTTACTAATCTCAACAAAATGAGAACTGCATAACCTGTTTATCCTGTCAGCATTAACAAAAATTGATTGTGTCTAGGAGATTTTTATCAGTCTGGTCTTAGAGCACTATACAACTGTAGCAATTCTTGAGGTACTATGTGGTTAGAGAAGGGAAACTTCTGCTGTGTGTTGGACATGTTGATGAAGGAGATCCTTGAAGAAGTTTTGGGTGTTGAGGCGAAGATCCGTGATTTGGAAAAGTAAACCAAAACGTGTGGTTAGAGAAGGGAAACTACTGCTTGTGTGTTGGACATGTTGATGAAGGAGATCCTTGAAGAAATTTTGGGTGTTGAGGCGAAGATCCGTGATTTGAAAAAGTAGACCAAAACCTGTCTTGTTTTGTAAATTTTTTTCCCTTATGGTTTCATTGTCTCACCTCAAGGATGGTAGTGTCACCGAGAGATTGAGGAGCAAGGTGGCCTACGGTTGGTTGAAGGGTGCCTCACTCATAACCATTTCAGAAGGATCATTTCAGGTAAATAGACCCTCAGACCATCTGTATTAAATTTATTTTTGTGAAGGAATGAATATCGAATTGTGTTTACTGTACGAATACCTTAAGTAAGAGCATCAATATTTAAAGAAGCTTTGTGTTGAATTCTTGAAATTTTTTTATTTTTATTTTTTATGAATAGGTAAATATTCAAATTTGCACGAGACGAAATGGCATATAAAATTCTTCAAAGAATTTGCTGAAACAATAATTTGTTCAAATTGTCGGGTAATCATCTTTGCATAAAAACATTTTTACTATGCATTCCCCTTAAGAAGCGACACCATATGCCCTCCGTTCACGACCTCTTACGCTGTCACCTTTTTTCCATTGCGTCCTTTGCTTTGAATATGTAATGTGCTTTCTAAATTGGTATGGTTTTAGGTTCGTCTGGTTCTATGCTTCAATCGAATCCAAAGTCATTTTTGTATGGTCTCTTGTTGTTGCTCTTTGTGTATATAAATATCAGAATTGGAGGTTCCAATACATAGTTATGACTACCAGTATAATTGTAAATTGAGCTAATATTAAACTGTAATGATATTAGAAGGTAATGAAATGATGTTGCAGCTAAGTCTCTTGTTGTTGCTCTTTGTGTATATAAATATCAGAATTGGAGGTTCCAATACATAGTTATGACTACCAGTATAATTGTAAATTGAGCTAATATTAAACTGTAATGATATTAGAAGGTAATGAAATGATGTTGCAGCTAAGTCATTGATCTAGTTTTTTTTCCATACATTCAATTAATATGTGCTCAACTTATTCTTTACTTATGGTTATGTAGTTTTTGGTTGGACTACATTATTGTGCTTATTAGTAGCATTGAAATTAAACAACGAGCAATATCTTTATATGTTATTGTTAATGCCATTTAATAAACTATACACTTGTCACTATTTTTATTTGCCCACCTCATAAAAATAAAAGACAAGGTAACATGAGTTATTTTATTTGCTCACCTCATAAACATAAAAGACAAGGTAACATGAGTTGAAAGCAACATGTTTTAACAAAAGCATTCAACCTCCCTCCCAATTGATAAGGAGATAAAAATAAATAAATGCACAACTTATTTGTAAATTCCTGCATATAATTTGCTGAGTCTTTTTTGCATTTACATGTTAGAGAATGCTATAAATATTGTACTTATTGCCAAACAATATCCAAGGCTCCCATCATGATATTTGGCAGTGGTACTCTTATTGCACAGAGATGGTTTCCAAGATTGGACTCCTTGAGGCACTGTTCTGTAGTGAAAGGGGGTGCCTTTGTAAGGATGTGTTGGAAGAAAGAGGTTTTTGCAATATCTGAGAGAAACCTAGTTAAGTTGCCTGGAGCTTTCTCATTGAAATAACAAAACCAAATTATGTTGCTCACTGGTTTAGGACCGTGTTTGAATGCTTTAGCTGCCAAATTAGGCTTTGTTGCTTCTTTTCTTATCTTGGGAATGGAACCTACAGGATTTATCCTTGCCTCCATCTATGAGGGTGCATAATGTATTCCATGTTTCCTTATTAAATAAATATGTTCGTGTTTCTAATCATGTACTTGATTGGTCCTAGATTCAGGTAGAACCAGAAGGAGAATTCCATGTACAACCAATGTGCATATTGGACTGAAAAGTCAAAGTGGTTTGGAACCAGGCCATAGGGCAGGTAAAATTCCAATGGACACATTACAACCAGGAAGAGGCGACTTGGGAGATGGAAGACAACACGTGGAAGTAGTACCCACATTTGTTCTGAAAACAATTGAAATATAAAGAAGTTTTGTACGATGTATATAGCGATATAAACACTGAGGACAATGATAAATTAAGGGGTAGGGGAATGTAACACTCCTATTTGATCCCCTGAATTTTATATAAATGTAAAGAGACAGTGGGTCCTGGAGACGAACCTATGTAATTATTCTGTACTTAATAATTAATTCTGCTAGCCATGGGTGAGGAGGTTTTTGAAAGACGGGGGACTATGAACCCAAGAGAGGGAAAATGAAAGAGAACGGGGTGGGTGAGGGAGAGATAAATCTTAGGAATCCTAACCTTGAATTAACTATTTTTTGTACCTTAGTTGGAACTTATTAAACTAGGAAATAATGGGATAAGATCCTTGGAGTCCAGAGTTGTTTTAGTGTGTGTATATATATATATATATATAAGGTTGTGAAGGGGGGGCACATGGTTCTCGAAGCCCATGCACCCAAAATGGGCTCAGTACTCGAGAGAAACATGCTATGGGGCTATTTTTATAGAATTAACTCCTAAACACGGGGGCTTCACTTGTTGACCAATATCCTATCACGTTAGTTCATATTGTCGGTTTTAAAATTATAAAAAATTGAACCAATATATTGTAGGTATTGGGGGGATGAGGGGTTTAAGGTGGGGGTGGGTAGGGTGGTTTATAAGGATCGAGGTATAAAAATGGGTGGGGAGGAGATTTTAAGTATTGGGAGGGGGTTTCAACAAAAAGAGTTTGGGTCAATATCTCTGGAAATTAAGGGTATTCTTTAATATCCCATGATCGCANCTCCTAAACCTTCCAAAAAACTTGTTAATCCCAACAAAGTGAGAACTGCATGTGAATAATGTCAGCATAAGCCAAAATTGATGGTGTATAGGAGATTTTTATTAGTTTAGTCCTGGAGCATTGTTCAACAATAGCAATTCCTGAGGTACTGGGTGGTTAGAGAAGGGAAACAAATGCTGTGTGTTGGACATGATGATGAAGGAGAAGATCTTTGAAGAAGGTTTGGGTGTTGAGTTGGATATTTGTGACTGGAAAAAGTAAACCAAATCCAGTGTTGGTTTGTAAATGTTTTCACCTTTTGGTTTCATAGCCTCAGATCAGGGGTGGTATCCTTACTCTAAGATTGAAGAACAAGATGGCCTATGGTTGGGTGGAGCGTGCCTCAACGACAACCATTTTCAAAAGGAGCATTTCAAGTAAGTAGATTAATTGTATTAAATTTATTTTTGTGAAGGAATGAATCTCAAATTGGGCTTACTGTATAAATTATTGAAGTAAGAGGATTAGTAGTTAAGGAATCTATGTGTTGAGTTCTTAAAATTTTATTATTATTATTATTATTATTTATGAAAATGTATATATTGAATTTGCATAAGCCAAAATGACATATAAGATTCTTGAAATAATTTGTTGAAATTGCTAGGTAATCATCTTTGTATAAAAATGATTTTACTGTGCATTCCCCTTAAAAGGGACACCATATGCCTTTCTTTCACGACCTCTTACACTGTCACCTCCTTTCCATGCTACCCATCACTTTGAATATGTAATGTGTTTTCTAAATTGGTATGGTTTTAGGTCCATTGGGGTTCTCCACTTCAGTCGAATCTTAAGTCATTTCTCTAGGTGCTCATGTTGTTGCTCGTTGTGTATATAAATATTATAATCGAAGGTTCCAATACATAGTTATGGCTTCCACTATAATTGCAAATTGAGCTAATATTAAACTGTAATGATATTAAAATGCAATGAAATAATGTTGTAGCTAAGTCATTGATCTAGTTTGTTTTCCTTACATTTAATTAATATGTGCTCATTGTTGATTGAATTGTCATTGATGCCAACATGGGACTTGCAGTGGCCCCACAGGTAGTCATTGATGCCACCAAGTCCCTCTTGTAGTGCACAGGTATGTATGATCCCACTATCCTCACATCTAGTGCTTTGGAGCCCATACAGAGACGGGTTGTGCCTTGAAGCACCTTGTATCCAGTTGACAAGGTCCTTGTACCCACAAGGTTGGATCTTCGAGCCACCACTTTGTTGACGATGCTGAAGACCTTGTTGATGATGATGAATACCCTAGAGATGGTGCTGAAGCCCTTGTAGATGATGGAGAATCCCTGGATGGGTTGAAGAAACATTAATGAGCCATTATGTGTCCATCCATGTTTTTGTTGGAGTCATGGAACCCTTGTATGTGATTCTTGTTACCATTATGATGATGATGACCTTGTATGGTCTTTGACATGTTGTGGAACCCATGAAAAAGCCCCTTGATACGATAATGAAGCCTTTGGAACACCAAAGGGGACACATGACCCATTCTGTGATTATTTTTGGTTTGCATGGTTATTGATGGTTCGATGGAGTCTCGGAACTATTGGAGATGGCCCTAGGGCATGCGAAAGACTTGGCACCCACTTATATGGTGGCATGATAGCACTTGGACACTTGAGGTTGATTGTGGATGATGACATGGAACCTTGATGATGGGGTCCTTGTCATAAATGTCATGGTGATGGGGTCCTTGATGAATCCCTTATGGCTTGCTACACCCTTGGTTTTGATGATGCGGTGGACACACTTGCTTGCATTCCCTTATGGCACACATGCCTTGATCTTGAGAGTCATATAAGGGACCTTGGTTCATTGATTCCTTGATGTGACGATGTGGAGGACACCTTCACACTTGATGACTTGTGGACACACCTTACCATTGACCATTAAGGAAAACTTGCAAAACAAAATAATATTATAACTAAAAATAAATGATTTTTAAACCTTGTAGTCGACCCTAATTTGAGGATGTGGACATATTGGAAGAGTATATAAACTCTAACATCCTCACACTCCAAATGCACCCAACGAAGAGAAGAGAAGAAGCTCGTTGACCGAGGTAAGTTTAACTGAGAATTTTTGTGGACTGAGGTGAGCTCATTGACTGAGCCGGAGTTAGATGATTGAGGAAGCCTCCCAGATTTTTCCACAGGAGAAAATATTTTTTTGGTTTCTTTTGGAAGTCCAGTTTTAGATTTGCTTGGGGTTACACTGGTACATCATAGTCCCAAACTTGATGGAATATACACATTCCTGAATTTAATATTTCCTTCAACATGTGAACAATCACGAATGTGACCTTTACCCAACATGAATAAACCATCCTTTGAAGAAGTACGAGTTTGATGTTTACAAGAAACCCTAGTTTATACTTGGTGTGGACCTTTCACATGCACACTCAGCTTGATCTTGAATGGTGTTAGGCCTTTTTACACAGTCCCGAATTTTCCATAGTCAATACACCGTGTAGGACATGTGTTGATAGGTGATGAACATGATGATGGAAGTATGGAAGGTGGTGCTACCAAGATTATCCAAGTTGAAAGTGATTGAGGTTGTGACTAAACAGTCTCCACACCTATCCAAGTTTGAAGCGAGATGTTGACTTCCCTAATCCAAAGCTCATGAAGTGATGCACAATCCCAAAGCTTTGTTGCTTGAATACTATACACAATATTTTTTTGGGCTTGACTTGGGGTCTTCACAGTTTGGAGTTTGACACAGTTTCTAGACTTTTCCATAGCATAACTCACAGTTTGAGAAGGTGCACAGCCTGAGGTGTTTACAATGTTAGCTCAGAAAGGTGACTGTGTTTGGAGACCTCCACAACATATTTAATACACAGTCCTCCACAATGCAATCTTACATGCACAGTCAAGCTTGAAACACATCCAAACTTGGAGTTTAAGTCTGCCATAATACATAGTCCAGTCTTGAGATTTGTTTGAGGACTCTTCCACATAGTACGAAAGGTGACATGGTGTAGGGTTTTCTTCACTATATACATAGTCCTCTTGGACATTGTTTGGGGTTCATGAAACACACAGTTCAAGCAGATACACAGTCAATATTTTGATGAACTATGAGGATGATGATGAGGTATCTTTGTTGATACATACCCTATGATGACGATGGTGCATGCATATTCCATGTATACTTGTTGACACTAATATATGAGGATGATGATACACTATTGATGATGCCTTGTACATTATTGATTATTCCTTGTGCACGTTGATGATGTTTTGGTAATACGTGATGCAAACTATGATGATGATGATGACACTACGTGATGCTGATGTTGATGCATGGATTCCCTAGAAGATGACTATATAGATATGACAAACATGACAATGATGCGCAAAACTTTGATGAGCAGATAATATTTACCAATAGTGTTGATAAACATATTGCAAAGAGTGACGAGCAGAGATTGACCAATAGTGTTGATGAGAAGATTGACAAGCAGAGGTTGATTGAGCAACATAGGTATATGATTGTAGAAGATTGATGGCAATCAAAGATTGGAATCAAGCTTGCAGAATAATCTTGCACTTGAGGATTTGACTCCTCAACCCTTCTTAGTTGGAGCTAAGAAAAGTAGGCTAGGTCCTGTTACGAGAGTTGGTGCTAATTGTAATCGAGAATATTGAAGTCTTCCATTACCATAAATAAAGATTAATACTACATATATTTTTGTGTCTCTCTTGATTTGATTATTGTGCTTATGACTCATGGTTGATTTAGTTGATGAATATGATAACATAATGCTTGATAAACCCTGATTGATTAATCAAAGGTAAGAAGTTTAAATTTCTCTCGCACTGATTCCCCCCTGCCCTCCCCCCCCCGCCCCTCATCGTGGCCTTTGTGTCCAACCCTCATCTTATTCTTTACTTATGGTTATGTAATTTGTTGTTAGACTACATTATTCTGGTTATTAGTAGCATTGCAATTAAATAGTGAGCAATATCTTCTATGCAATAAGTGATTCCAATTAATAAACTATACACTTGTCACTATTTTTATTTGGTCGCCTCATAAAAAAGACAACGAAAAGGATGATTTACTTAAAATCCAAGGTAGTATAAGTTGAAATAATCCTACTTTAATGATGGTTGCAAAAGCATTCAACCTCCCTCCCAAATGATAAGAATATAAAAAGAAGTAAACACCTAGCTTATTTGTGAATTCTTGCATATAGTTTTCTCAGTCTTCTTGCAAATACCTATTAGAGAATTCTATAAATATTATACTTATTTTCGAACAATTTCCAAGGATCCCAACATGATGTTTGGTAGTGGAACTTTTCTTGCACAAAGATGGTTGGAAATATTGGACTCCTTGAGCTACTATTTAGTAGAGAAAGGGGTTTTTGTGTAAGGATGTGCTAGAAGAAATAGGTTTCTGGAATATCAGAGAGCTAGTTGAGTTTCCTAGAGCTTGCTCATTGAAATATCAAAATCCAATTATGTTGCTCACTGAGTTAGGCCCCTGTTTTAGAGCTTTAGCTACCAAATTAGGCTTTGTTGCTTCATTTCTTAGATTGGAAATGGAATCTATAGGAGCTGGTGACTATGGCTTGGAGGATAATCACTCCTATGGGGCTAATTTCTCAAGTACATTTGTTAACAAATAAGTAATCCATATTAAATAATTATATGTGTATGATTAATTCTTCGGTTGTTGTTGTGTGAAAGTCCCTTTTTCTAAATGAATAAAATTGTCACTGAGATGTTAATGGTTATTCAAAATATAATAATTTCCATATCTAAGGTTATTACCGTTATCAATTCTTGTGGAACAATGGAGAAATTTTCCTTTTTTGCAGGGATCGATACCTATCAAGGACTTTCACATTCATTACTCACCCAAGTGCATATCATCTCTATGATTTTGTATAAAAAAAACCAAGGATGGTGATTTGTTGGCCCTAGGCAGTTTTTGTAAATTTTGAGGAAAACAAATTTTGGTGTGGACAGGGTTAAAGTGAAGTGGTTGGACAAAGTTGGTAAACTCCGATGAAGCAACCGAGAATCAACAAAGATGGGTGTTTTGAAGAAGTCAAGCAGTGGAGTCATTTAGGTAGTTATACTTTTTTGTCCACTTACATTAATAAGTCTAGGTAGTGGGCGCGGGGATAAGGGCTACCAAAAAACGTATATATATGTAACATGTTGTGATTTTTAGGGTTACTTAGCGATAGATATAGTTTGAAGAGATTTTTGTTTTGTGTCGAAGTCATGAGATGTGAAGTTATATGCTATGAAGATGTTGTATGAGAGAGTCACATAAGATTGTGAATATCTGTAGGCTGTGTGTGCAGATCCATTGTAATAGAGGAAGAATAAAAGTTTGCAGGCTGTGTGTGTAGACATGCAACATTTATTTACTGTGACTCATTAATAAGAAGAACACTTTCATGGTTTTCTCCCATATTGAGTTTCCATGTTAAAATCATGGTGTCAATTATGTGTGCATGTTAATATGATGTTGTGATGCATTGTGTTATTTTGTTCAATCCTGCATAAGAATGTATGAACATTGTCTCATGAAGAAGTTTATGGATAATATGAACACTGCATAGTTAATGAATACCTGTCGTAGCTAGCTAAGTATTATGTATGGAATCTTTATGTCAAAGTGAATGATCTGTTGAAGAATATGACATGTCGATGTTTTGGTTTATTATGTCAAATGCTATGGATGTTATATTTCTCCCCTTTGATACTGCAGAAACTTGGTTCCTATAGTTCCCATAGGTATCTCGGGTGAGACTTCATTTTCTTCGTAGATGATACTGAAAGGGACAAACCCTTTCAGGTTGGTATCTTGGGATTTGTTGGTGAGTATGTTTAGGTGAAGCTGGTTATAGGGAGAATTGTGTCAACAAATGGTTCCATTGTTGGGACCATCATCTGTGTTGAAGGGGGATGTGGAATCCGTTGAATCTTGAGATTAGGGCTTGGGTTTCCCAAAAGGAGAGGGAATTTGCTCAAAAAGAGAATAGATATACGTGATTGAACTGGGAAGAATGGTTAGGTAAGTATGTTTATTCAAAAATTCATGAAATGTTCTTTGCTGAGTTTCCCACTATATTGAATGAATGGTTGTCAAGGTTAGCCTTCCAAAAGAGGTCTTTTCAAGGGGGTGAGCCTAGAGTTTTGGCACCTGAGTTGATCCAAAACCTAAAGGGCGTTAATAATAATATATCTCGTGATGTTGATTATTGGATGAATAGTATATTGGAGGGGTACATTACTGAATTTATTGACACTACAAAGTCCTACAATGTAGAAGAAATATAATTTTTCAAAGGACCACGAGGAAAGTATCTAAAATATTTGAATTTGTGGATAAAAATGTTGCTTTGTGAAAAAGGGATTTTGAGGATGAATTATGAGGAGTAAAGCATTTGTGCAGTGGTATTGTGTGTTGACTTGAGGATGGTTTGGGAGAACGTATGGAGTGAGATGTGATGTGAATAGGATATGAAAGTGAGACAGATGAAGAGTATGGATTTATATGAAGTGGGAAAATATTTCAAATGAACAAGAGAAGGAGAACTGCAACAAGGATAGAGATTTGGAGTGTGACTGACGGAAGGGACTATGAACCAATACCACAACTTGACAAAGAATCCTATGGTAGAGAGGAGGATGAAGATGAATATTACTAGCTCATTTCATAGGAAGAACTTGCATATCCGTATCATACCAGAGGCTGCGACATGCCCACAACCCCGTGTTTATCTATAGAAACTGAGGTAAGACATAGTAGTTCATCATAGTTTTTACAAGCAAGTAATAATACTGGTATTATCTAGATAGTGATTTGACTAGTTACAAAGTTCCTAGTGTTGATCCTTAAATATCGAGTTAGTTAGTACCCCCAAGGTCCAGAATGGATTGGGATGACATGCATTTTCCATTTTTCATGCGAATGGATAAGAGGATCCAAAACAACATTGGTTTCTATGTGAAGTCACATGGGATGTCAAACAAGTCTAATAATACAATGTGAAAAGAGCACAACTAATTATGAATTTCTGTGGTCACGCTCGAGACTGGTTTATGAAATTTTCCAATGTTTTGGTTAGGTCTCCACAGAAGACATTAGCAGAAATTAAATCCAGAATAAAAGATGAATTCGTAAAGATGAAGTCGTGCATTGTTGAGTTCAAAGAAATGAAACAGTTTCCAATTGAATTTGTATGGGACTTCAACCAGAGATTTAAAACATTGATGGCCTGTGCAAGTCTTCATGTCTGATGTTTAGCACAAGGAATGGTTAATAACTTCCTTGTTACCACATATTTGAGTAACATTGATGCAACGAAAAATTGTGTCACAGACTGAGGCTATGGAGATTTCCATGAAGTTAGAGGCATCAAAAGTTGGATAAATTGGTGCAGGAATGGTTCATATCCAGTTGCAGCTAGCTAATATGTCATTTTAGATTCATGACATAAAAAAGGGAAAGAGATAAAGGAATAATCTTGATGTACCCGATGCAAAAAAGGATAAAAAAAGGATCAATGCTTGATGTTTTAGGACCGCATTGATGCTGGAGCCCCTAATCATATAAATCCTATAGCTATATCTTGGTGTCGAATATGTCATACTAGAGGACATAGACCCGAAGAGTGCTATTTACTTCAGAAACTTGTAAGTACTCCCCAGAACCTATTTTGTAAATTTTGTAGATTGGTGGGCCATCATGAAAATATTGTCGAGCATATCAGTTGCTCCCAGAACATACAACATATACCTATCTAATGAAAGGGGAGGATCAAGATGAAAGAAAAAATACGTAGTTTAACCAACTGGGAAGTGGATTCTGGGGGTGTGGATGAGAAGGATTTGGTTGGGGTAGAGGCCAGGTAATATGTTACAATTACGGTAATCCAGGACACTTTGCAAGGGATTGTCAGAACCCATGTTTGACATCTTCATATTGTAAAGTGCTAGATCATACCATGAAGACTGCCCACAACTTATAGCAAAGTGGAAAGAAAAATATAACTGGAACCAGAATCAAAATCAGAGTGTTCAGAAGATTTTAGTAGAGCCAATACATAAGCAACATACTATTTCTATAGTTACAAGAAGTGGATCTACGATAAGGAACAATAAAGGAACTCATAATAATATGAGGGACCTAAGAGTAATACCAACTACACAACGATAGTCACAATTTGATATCCAAAAGGAAAAGGAGTTTTTCTTTGAATCCTAGAATGAGTTTATGCCAAAATGGAAGGGAGCTTAAACACTTGCTTCACCATTGGTATTTGGTGAAAAACTTGTGTATGACATGTCTCTTCGCTTCGACTAGTCAACCCCAAAAAAATATCAAGGAAAGGTAAGTTCCCTAAGAATATTTTTCTAGATTTAATTAAAGATGAAGATGCATTATGGGAATTGCACAGTCTACTCAATGATTTCAAAAGAGAATCTATGCGATAAAGAGTTGTGAACCATGTTCAGAAGAAAATAAAAAATGTGAGAGAGATGTGACTTAATGCGTAGATTGGGGATTATGACATGGATTTTGTCATTTTAGATTTGGGGTCAGATGTGAATATCATCACTAGGAAAACCTGGGAGAATATGGGGAAGCCTAAATTAGTGTGGTCACTTGTTCAAATGAGATTGGATAACCAACAGAAAGTAATCCTATTTGAAATAATGGTGGGTGTCCCTATCGAGGTGGAAGGACTACAAACTTTTGTAGATTTTTGAAGTTATAGAAATTGTTGACGACACTAATCCCTATCCCGTGTTGCTCAGTATTGACTGGGAAATTAAAAACAAGACTATCATCAATTTCAAGAAATGAGTGCTGACATTTGAAAATGGATAAATCAGATTTGTCGCACCTTTAGATCCTTTGGAGGGTTCGATGTACATCGAACTTGTAAAGGAGGAATACGACTGCGCATGATCTAGAGAATAGTTATAATATTTCTTCAATAATAGATGATTATGTCAACCCTGCAGTAGATGGTACATTGATTTGGAAAAGCATTAGTTTGTGTTCACCAGAATTCAGAGAAGCTTTGGAAAATTGGTAGAACCGATTGCATGAAGTCTCCATGAGAAGGTGTGCTCGAGTTACAAAGTCACTGCGATGGGTTGGTAAAGAGGTATGTGATGTGCCTACTTATGAGGGATTTCCAAATTTAGATGCATTTAATTTTTATTTTGAAGTTAAATAACCAAAGAAACAATGAATATTGGTATTATATGTAGCCCTAAAATCTACTCCCTTTAGGTGGTGGGATTCCCATAAACAAACTATATAAGCTTGGTCGCAGTGAAGACGACTGCTAGAAATATGGTTTGGTGAAAGGATCCCATATGTCGGGGTGAAATATAATGGATTAACTAGTCCTATCAACCAGTTGAAATCCTGTACTACAACTAAGGGAAACATACCCAAGCAGGACGTGGTACATAGGTTTATTCATACATTGGACACTATACCAAGGAATTAGTATACATCGTTGGAGCTTCGATGCGGTACTATAGATCGAGATAGTCCGGATATGAGTTTCAGATAGTCCTTTAGTTATGAGGATGAGAGTACAATAGTGGACACATGTCGGCAAGTTATTAAAGCAAACATTTTGAAGAAATACCACACCTCTAGCTAATTTATTGCAGTGGACTGCAACAATTGAATATGTGATGTAGTGTTACGCTATTGTGGGAGAGTTAGATGATCGTGACCAAAGATATGTGCATATTCTAGAAACTAAAGGAAGACAATTTTTGGGATGTCTCGAGATCAATTCTAAGAAATTCATGCAGCCATTGAAGACAAAAAAGGTAAATATTGGGTCCCTTGAAAAACCTAAATTTGGAAATATTGGGGAGGACTAGGATGATTAAACAGTAGGAAAAATCACTTATTTATTGCATGAGTATAAATATTTATTTCCCACAATATTTTCTAAGATGAAGGGAATTGCGGGGGAATTAGGAGAGATGAAGACCCCATTAAATCCTGATGCAAAATCGATTAAGAAGAGATCGTATATATTGAATCCCTGGTATAAATAAAAATTCAAGAAGAAGCTCAATAAAATGTTGGATGCAAGAATTATTGATCCTATCGAAGAGTCCAAATGGACCAATTCAATGATAGTACAGTATAAAAGGACTGGAAAAGTTCAAATTTGTGTGGATCTAAGGAAACTTAATGATGCATACTTACATGATCCATTCCCTACACCATTTACAGATGAAGTAATAGAGAACGCCAGAGGTCAGAAAGCTTACTCATTCACTGGTGGGTTTTCTGGATACCATCAAATCAAGATTGCTAAAGAAGATCGACATAAGATGAATTTTGCGATAGAGTGGGGTTGCTATTAATACATGATAATGCCATTTGGTTTAAAAAATGCTCTTGCAATTTTCTCTAGAGTAGTTGTTGCTTCCTTTAAAAGTTTATTCACAAATTTTTGGAGGTCTATTTCGACTATTCATGGAAATTCTATGGATTATTGAAGAACCATATTAAAATTTTAAGGTTGATTTTAGATCACTACAGGAAGTATCAAATCTCATTGAATTTGAAGAAGTGTATCTTTTGTGTTCCACTTGGCATATTGATGGATCATGTAGTTTCAAAACAAGGATTGCTGATGGATTCTGCGAGGATTGTCATTATAGTAGATTTTCCTCGACCAACTTTAGTTTGATAGCTAAGGAAAAATTTGGGACATACGAGATATTACAAGAAGTTTATAAGAGGGTAATAACATAATGTAATGAAGTGTGGTTGAAAATAAATCCAACAATGGGGCAATAGGGATAATTCATTTCGTGATCCCGTGGGATCCTTGTAGACACACTTCAGTCGACAGGGGTTCTCTCACTGTCGAAACCCTTCGATGCAATCTCTCTAAATTCCAACTCAGATAGGTTTTACCCTATCCAGCAACACCTGTGAATTAGATGTAGTCTCACTCGAGATGTTTGAGGGAGGGCTATAGGAACCACGTTTCCGCAGAAGGAAGAGGACTTGTGCACTTAATCTTACTCAGTCATTGATACAATTCATAGATCCAGGAGTTTCTAACACATCATTAATCAAATCTACTTATCACCATTCGTAGCAGGTTCCAAAATCACAACAATCATGAATCAAATTAAGTTAGCGAAGATATAGACATACAACAGCCCATTTAACACATAAATACTTCACATCATTCAAACATGGAAAATATTATAGATCATACCATCACATATTAAACATTAAAAATACAAGAGTTTATGCATCAACATCCTTCGCACATTAACTTCAAAATATCACAAAACATCCTTGGTTGAAAGCCTCAGACCAAAACGACATACATACGCAGGTTGCATATGAGAAAAATACCCAAAATACAATCGAATCTTCGATGCTTACATCTGAAAGATAAAAGATAAGGTAGAGATAAGAATCAAGATCTATCGAGGTCTTACTACCTCTACTCCTAATTCTATTTATAGGATTGCGCCTTTACAAAATGGTCCACATAAGCCAACTCTCTAACTACTTGGACTAACACTTCGAACTACTTGCACCAACACATAACTACTTGTGACTGAACCGAACAAACTTGTCGATAAATTTGTTTTGCGCAATCCACTTTTCCACTTGTCGCTCTCTACTTTGTCATGCCTTGATTCCCTTTCCAACAGGCCCCCAACACAAACTTGTGGCTTGTCCTTAAGCCACGTCAACTGGATATCGTTGGTCCGTTCAGCTTGGACTTGAAGTTGTTATGTTCTGTTCACATATGTTCAACCTCTTCCTTGATTCTTGCACTTAGTGTTGCAAATTCCTCTACTTCTTTCTATGTTGGGTGTTCTTTAGATACTTGCGCTACCTGTTATGGAGAGAAATTCCTATGGCTTGGGGTACCACAAATGACAGCTTGACTCCAGAAATCAATCCTTTCCAATATGCAATAGAAATTAAATATCTAACACTAAAGGATCAGACCTCGTACCTTATTCTGGACGGTTGAAGTAGATCCCCGTTGAGCCTTCCAACTTCAGCTTGAATTGATGGATTACTTCCTCAACAAGAAGTAAAAAATACAAGCATACTATATATATTGGTGTTAGATCTATTCTAGCATATATAATCAACAATGTGTAAGCATTTGAAATCATCCCATGGATAAAATATTCATTCAAACATCCATTATTGGATAGGAAAAGATATTTCTATTAATATAAAATCAGAGATTACAATGGATACAACGTCTGTTGGTACGTCTGCGAATCAGAGAAACTGAATCCCCCACTTAGGCCTCCACCACCTCAATCCTCCATCTCTTGATAGCAATCTCACAAGAAAAAGGAAAGCTTGGGAAGAACACAAAAGTGCTCCAAGGGACAAAGGGATGCAGACTCAAGCACAAGTTCTGGCAACAATGGACTATAGTTTCTTTGCTCTCAATTCTCTCATATGCCTTCAATGTACCAAAGAGTTCCTTATATAGTTTTTCAAATAGGTAATGAAAGGTCGAATCCAAGTGATCTCAAGGCATATGGAAGGCCAGGAGTCAAGCGAGTCGGATCCATGTTAAGGAAAACTCCAAAATGATTTGGATTATGCACACATCCCGATGTATGCGGTTTTAGGGGTCGAACCCGCGTATATATGCGATTAAGGGTTTAAAATTCGCATGTATTAATTTTCACATGCTTTAAGGGATGGTCAAGGAAACATCAAAGGACAAAAAATTGTCCAAGGGGTCTAAGGAGTTTGCAGAGGGACAGGGGAAGGCCATACAAGTGTGATTCACTTAGAGTGGTAAAATCAGCTATAACAGATACCCCCTAATGTGTGAGGTCAGAGGGGTCATACGATGGCCGAAATACATTATAAGTCCATCCTAGAAGTGGAGTAATGAAGGATCCCAAATGGAAGACCAGCCACCCAATCAGCATAGTACAATGATACAACTTTGCACATAACTGCAAATACATCTAGCAGTCGTGGATACATAAGAGTACAATGGCCATGAATAGGCATGATACAAAATATCACATAAGTGGTCATCGCAACGTACAATATACATAGATTAGAATCTCCATGATGGAGATATACAAAGGATCATGATCTCCATAATAGCTGAAGATATATAATGGATCAAGATCTCCATAATGGCTGAAAACGTCTGACATATGCTGGAATCAAGTCACGAGAGCTGAAATCTCATGAACACTGGCACGATCAAGGAGGTAGCATATAAGAGATGCCACCAATCTGGAAGGTCTTCTACACAAACCACTATGAGTACATGTCCTACTATGTGAATAGAGGTGTCGAGGTCGAACATAGTAGTCCATCGTCTGATTTTCGATCATTGATGTATACCATTAACATACGCAAGATCACCCACCGATAATGAAAATGGGAATCAAGGTACTAGAGTGCAAATTAACAAGTGTGAATAAATGTGTTGAGGTCGAACACTTGAGAGGATCCATCGATCAGGGGACATTGATGTATTCCCAAAGACTGTCAATGGCGAGAGAACCTACCACTGATGACTGCAAGTCTCAAGGCACTCAAAATGACTCTAGATTCCAATCCTAGAATAAATGATCTGAAGTCGATGGGATGAAATCCGCTGGAAGGAGGGCATTAAGGCATCCCCCATCATCCAACACGAGGTACTCAGCAAAGCTATATAATGTGGAAGGACTCTATCATAAGGTGCATGAACCAGTAACTGTACCGGGAATGGCTGACATGCAAAGTCAAGATAACTGGGGAATGGCCGACTCAGGTTTCAACTTCCTTCGAACAAGAGCATAATGTGAATGGTGACTGAATAAAGGCAGCATAGACTCGATATACAAACTGGGACATCTCTGCAACACATGAGGCATCGACAGAGGCTCCATGGGGACTGGAAGCTTAACCAGTCGGTGGAGATAAACTCAGATAAACGAGTACAGCTCCTAAAGATAAACTATAAACCCAACCAATGGATGTGATATATAGTGCTCTGTTCGAAGGCGACACGACTCTATAGCTACCAAAGATAACATCTTTCCTTGTCCGGATTTTTGGTTTTTTGATTTTTTTGGAATTTTTCAAATATTTAAAAATCTTGAAAAAGAATAAAACTGCTTTATAGTTACAGACTAGGAGGAGACGAGTGTCATAGGGGAAAAAAAACTAGTTCCAAGCAGTGGAACATACCTATGCTCAATGCAAGGATACATGTGTAGGATAGTGACACTCGGGGGAAAATCCCCTCCCGGTAAAAATAGGGAATCAAGCTGCAAAGGATATATAAAATGGCTCTGCATGGCTAGACATGAGACAAGCTTGGGCTATATGTCTGAAACGCAATGTTAGGGAAGTCGGCATAAAGCTCAATAAGGTAGGCAAAGCTCATGATAATGAAATTACAACTTGACATAAGGGAGTCCTAAGGGAAATAGGCTAGCAAAAGATCAAGAGGAGTATGAGGCTCTTGCGAAATGTCATGGTAATACTATACAATGGAATCCCACACCCTAAGGGACAAATCGTCAGCATGGGCACCAAATGCAAATAAGACGCTAACTAGGGTACCCATGTAAGGTCAAGCTCTACCACTTCTAAAACATCAAGATGGTTCCGTGACATAATAGAGTGGGTTTGTACCTAAGGCTATGATGAAACGGTCATAAGGTCATGCAAAATGAAAATGGTGATGAAACCTAACCTATATGCTAGTTTAGACATGATACCTGAGATCGGCACGAACTGGTCAATCCAACGACTGAAATGACACTCAAAAAGGTCTCCTACATCATAAATTAGGTAAAAAACGGTCCAAAATGATTAGAAATAGTCCAAACTATAGGAAAGGGAGTAAAAATTTTCAAAATTTTGAAAAATTTCTATAAATAGTAAAAAATTCAAAACATTTGAAATTTTTACCCAATTGAGCTCAGATTTTCAACAGCGAATTCCAGGAGATCTAGCCGACGGAATCCACTACCGCTTCTTCCAGGTACTTACCCATGCTCTTCTCTTCCATTTCAATACAATTTTCATCAAATTCCATGATCATTTGGGATTTCTAGGCCAATCTAAAATAGGCGCTGCAGCCTACGTGAAAATTGAGGGTTTTTCCACGTATAGGGCTGGATATACGCAGAAAATGCCCTCACAGTCGCATACATACGTGGATGTTTTTCAAACAGCCGCGTATGTGGCTGTGCATGAGGTTTGTTGAGTATTCTAATGAGCAAACTTGCAATTTTTTGTGCAGGATGGTTCTAGAATGGAGAGAGCAAGAACATGCTGATGTAGAGGAGGGAGTAAGGGCTGATCTAATTGCTCAACAAGTGCTACGTGCATGTGGGCTCTACAAGTTTTGGTGTCTTGGTGGCTTGAGGGAAAAGCCAAGACTATTCCAGATGTTGGTATATTACTGGGATCCAGACTCTGAGTCCTTCCAGATAGATGGGATGTCCCTCACCATAGAGGTGGAGGACATATACTTTATTACTGGACTTTCCCGGTGGGGGGAAGTAGTGAACCTTCGTTCTCGTGGTGGTCCCAGAGGTGCCCTGACTATAGATGAGTACATTGCGATGTACTGCTATCCGGACACGGAGAAGGTGGGGAGTCAAATCCCAACCAACTCTATACAGGTGTTGGGCCTAAAGGCCATCCTACTAACATTGGGCAGGATAGCAAGCTTGGATTCACTCCACTAGGCCTCGCGGTCTGTGATGTTCTATGTAGTGGAGTGCATGAGACCCATGGTATATGACTGGAGCACTACACTACTGAGCAACATGAAACATCAGCTCAGTGAGTGTAAGATGGGCAGAGTGCGGAATTTCGGTTTCAGCAGCATACTGAGCACATTTTTCTTCGAGCGTGTTCCAGGATTGAGCCCCAGAGTTGACGTTCCTCTATACGGGGTTCAAGATCTAGACCAACGGCGTTGGGTGGATGCAATGCACAGACTACGGGGAGGTAGGGTGTCCAACCCCTATCCAGCTGAGTTCTTTCCGTGGTGGCGATGACAGATAGTTGCCATCGATGACTACCCCTATGTAGGGATAGATTTTTTGGGGGAGTCGGACATGCCGCTACCACCAGGATCGACATATGGTGACATAGGTAACGCATCTCGACCCTTTCTTTAAATTTTTGAGTTATTTAATTTTTTTGTGTTTTTTGATTATATGGAATCAAAAGACATATTTTTTGGGTGACAATACATAGTGAAATCTACCATTTGCATGCAGATGTGGGACCACAACGGCCTGATGGTTTCCCTTGTCACAGACGAAGGGGAAGAAGAGATGATATCACGGTTGTGGATGCGGAGCGGACGCTCCAGAGCATTCATACCAACTTTGTTAGGCTGACACATAGAGTTCCCATGGCACAAGTCAAGGACTTGCCTGAGGCTATGCAGCACTAGGTGGTGGATGTACCATGAGCATGGATGCGATTATTTCGACGGCTAGCTAGAGCTGTAGTGACCTTCCATGATCATAACCCCCCTCCTCCTCCATAGGCTTAGAGACCTGGGAGTGACACATTTTGTATTACCGTGTATTATATTTTGGTGGCTTGAGAGCCCCATTTTTGTATCATGACACTCTGTATTACCACATTTTGGATGTTTATAATTTTTTTTTATGATGATCGGTTTATTTATGTACATGTGTAAAAATTTGTGTTTGTGATGAATTTATTATGTATGAAACAAATGCCAATCTAACACATAGTTAGCATATGAGTCCGCAACTTGATTATTAATTCTTGGAATGTGTATCTATGTTATATTGTCAAATTTTCATTCTAATAATCTCACACGTAAGAATCTTCTTAATAACGTCAGATCTCTAACCTAGTACAAACCATTAAGCTGTGACACTACTAACTCCGAATCAAGACGTACCTCAAGAGAGAGAACGCCATGTGAAATGGCATCCTGAAGAAGCTCAATAACGACACTATATTCAACAACATTGTTTGAAGATGGCCGTAGACATACGCCTCCTGAAGACAATACCTAATCCATAGGAGTATAAATCACCCAACCAGCAGAGGCTGAGTGTTGAGTGTCACAGCTTGCACCATCAGCGAATCCTATGTAGGTGGAAGATTCCATTGACATCTGCCAAAAGAAATGGAAATTAATCACAAACCCGATCACTATAAGAAAAAGACCTAACTATGCAAAACTATATAATAATATACAATAACCAACCTTGGTTGAAAATCATGCATAGTACTTCTTGAGATAGAGCCCATTTCTAGGCTTTGCCAAGGCCGTTACCTCATAATCCACTAACTCATAAGCGCCCTTCTCTAACACACGTTTGATGACGTAAGGACCACACCACATGGGGTTAAACTTTGCTTCCCCCAAGGGTTCTTTCGGTTGATCCCACAAAAGGACCAAGTCTCCCTCACTAAACCTCCTTGGACGGACATAATTATCGTACTGGACCTTTACGCGATGCTTATTTAGTTCTAGATCCACCAAGGCATCTCGACGCTGCTCATCAAGTTTCTCAAGGTGGACCAAACGCTCCTCCAATGGTGAAGTGTCTGGTAAGAGTTCTACGGATAGCTTCAAAGAAGGTACCTTGCATTCAACCGGCAACATCGACTCCACTCCATGTACAAGTTGATATGGAGAAAAACCCGTGACAGTCTTAACAACGGTTCTATATGCCCACAAAGCAGGATATAACATGATGTGCCAATTATTCTTGCTCTGTGCAATGGTTCGTTGGAGAATGGATTTGAGTGATTTATTCACTACTTCTACCTGTCCATTAGCTTGAGGGTAGTAAAAGGAGGAATGCTCTTGTTTGTACCCTAACTTTGGTGCTAACTCTTCCATCATATGATTCTGAAAGTGTGAGCCATGGTCAGTGACAAGCTATTTCATAATTTTGAACAGAGTAATAATCTGGTTGAATACGAAGTGCGCGGCTGTCTCACCATTAGATTTAACTGTAGGAATAGCCTCATCCCATTTTGTGAAGTAATCAACAACCACTATGATATGATGATGCGCCCCAGCTGAAGCTGGGTTGCAATCCATAAAATCAAGCCCCCACTTAGTGAAGGGACTGGCGGTGATGATGGGATGTAACGGGGCAGGTTTCGAGTGCATATTACGTGCAAAAACTTGGCAAGGGTGGCACCTCTTGACCGCATATATACAATCCTTAAAGATTGATGGCCAGAAATAACTCGCTCTTAATATTTTTTGGGCTATAGAAAGCCCAGATAAATGACCACCACACGCCCCTCCGTGGCAATCAGTCAGCACTACCTCAGCCTCTTCATGAGTTAAACAACGACGTAAAATAGAATCTACCCCACAACGGTACAAAGTGTTATCCACTATGAGGTAATTATTAGACACGTGACGTAATCGTCGTCGTTCATCCCGTGAGAGGTGAGTAGGGACCTTCAATGTTTGTAAATATATAATGATATCCCCATACCATGGGTCTAAAGTTGAGATTAAGAAGATGTGTTCATCGACAAACGTATCTTCACAAACCAACTCCTCGGTCTCGCTTGGGAAATCCGATATAAGCTCTGCAAAAATTAACGATTTCTTTGACTTTGCCGAAACAAACTCGAGATCGAATTCTTGCAGGATGACAATCCATTTATTATATTTTCCCCCAACCATCCTTCGAGGGAGAACGAATTGAAATGGATTGACATGGGCTACAACCAAGGTCTGGAAAGGGATAATATAATGTCTCAACCATTGAACCGCATGTACGGTAGCTAAAGCAAGCTTCTCAACATGAGAATAACGAATCTCTACATCAATAAGGTTCCAGCACAGATAGTATATGACATGCTCTTGGAGCTCCTCATCCTCTTGAACCAAAACCATATCAATCGTCTCTATGGACGCGGCCACATAAAGTAGAAAATAACAGCTATAGTCTGGAGGACTAATCATCGGGGCTGATGCTAGGGATCGCTTGAGCGCATCAAAGGACTCGTGGGCTTGCTCATCCCAACAAAAGGTGGTGTCCTTCTTCAAAAGATGCATGAAGCCTCTAGTCAAATTGACAAAATTGACAACAAATATCTGTAAGAAGTTTTCCATGCCTTGCAAACATTGAAGATGATGAATATTTTTCGGGGGAGACAACTGAAGTATTGCCTCAACCTTCAAAGGATCGACTCTTATACCCTCTTTAAAAATGATGAATCCTAACAAGCGACCTGACTTCACACAAAATATGCACTTGTGAGGATTTAACCTAACCAAATAATAGAGGCATATTTTGAATACCAATCTCAAGTGATAGGAATGATGCATTCTCATACGAGAATGAGCTGCAAGGTCATCCAAAAATACCTCAATAATCGACTTGAGATCGTGGAAGATCAAGGTCATTGCCCGCTGAAAAGTAGCTCTGGCATTCTTAAGGCCAAAAGGCATTTTTTGATATGCAAAAGTTACCCAAGGAAAAATAAATGCAGTCTTATGTTGGTCCTCAGGTTTAATTTGTATCTGATTATATCTGGAAAATCCGTCCATAAAAGAAAAAACCTCACTACCCGCACACTCATCCAAAATATAATCAATAAATTGTGTGGGGAAATTGTCCTTAGGATAGGCACAATTCAAATCATGGAAATCAGTACATATGCGGATCGCTCGCTACTTCTTATCCACCGGAACGGGGTTTGAAACTCACTCCGCCAAGGGAACATGATAGATAAAACCGGCTTTCAACAGTTTCTCTATCTCTGCCTTAATCGTTGGTGCTTTCCTAGGATTCACCACATGCAAGTGTTATCGAACAGGATTAGCATTGGGATAAGTCTTAATCTCGTGTTCGACAATACGAGGGTCGATACCTGGAATTTCATTGTAAGACCAAGCAAAGATATCACAGAATTATTTAAACAGCTCGGTGTATTCTTCCATCTCAGCATGGGAACATTCTGCCCCAATATAGACATTCTCTATCCTGCCAGGATCGCGAGAAATATTGATAGAAATCGTTGAAGATATGTTTGCCATGTTTCCATTATCCATCGGACCAAGAGAGCTTAATGGAACCATAGGAATACCAACTCTCACACTAAGAACTGCCCTAAATTCCTCATGCTCTAAGCGGTCAAGCTCGGGAAGAAAGTAATATCTATGATGGAGTTCCTCCCATGGTGGCTTAACTCCTGACATGGCCTCAATAATCTCTTCATCTGAAGGGAAAACACTATCAAGGAAATCATGCGCATGAGAAGACTGCACTACCCATGCCGGTAGCACATAAGGGTCCTCCTCCTCCATTCGCGAAGAGGAAGGATTGGTCTCTACAACACACTCAAGATTAGCTTGATAAGCTACCATAGTTGCAGGTAAAGGCACGTCCGTCACGATGGGCTCACTCAGAGTACTCAGTGTAGGAAGAATACAAGGATATTCCATATGACTCGTGTGAAAAGACACCGATCTCATAGATGTCGAAGCCTCACCAGAACTAGACCCTATCATAAGGATCGGTGCAGGACAACCAAAACTTCCCATGAGGTATGGATACATGCCTACACCCACACTCCTAGTTGTCGGCTGAGAGTGTTCAACGATCGGGATCGAAGTTCCCGAAGATGCGGTAACTGATGGATTCTTGAATGACGTTTGATAAATCGTGACTATCTTCCCGTTAAATGGAAAGCATACAACACGAAATAGGGAAGAAGCTACGGCTTGCATACTGTAAATCCAATTCCTACCCAACAAGAGATTGTAGTCAAGGGGCACGTCAACCACCTCGACCTCCATCGGAATGGTCTTCCCTCCCAACGAACCTTAAGGGAAGGAAGAATCCTGTGCATCCTAAATGATCTCCCATCGAACACATTTAACATGGTCGCTGATTTAGACAACTTAGGGGAGCTTAAACCCTTCCAACATGATAAAGACATCACAGAAGTAGTAGCACCTTCATCAATCACAGTGCGCTTGACGGTCATGTTAAGACATTCTAGGTGAATCAAAAGAGACACATAGTAAGGCAAGCGAGGCTGAAGTCCTGCGGTTTCAAATTTAATCATGGAGGAAGAATTATCATCATTCACACCAAGGGAAGAAAGCAAAGCCTTCCTTTGCAAAGGACAACTCTGAAGCACTTCCAGTGCAGACATTGCACAAGGAGTGTGGCCCAAATCCTCGACAACTGAATAGTTCTGGGTGGTTCGGGCATTAGGATTGTGCCCCGAACACTTAAGGAATCCCTTAGGAATGCGAGGTGTAGCTTCAGGTTTATCCACAAGTTTCTCAATATGCAAAGGAGACCCTGGTGGATCAAGTTCCTTTCCTGGGCTGGGTTGTGACGAACCATATTCTTTTGCACGTGTCACAACTTTCGCAGCACGTACCATGTTAATGCAACCACGACCACTACCCTCCGGTGGATCTTGATCACCACCAGACTGATCATGAGTCCTCGAGTTCATATTTTGATTGTGAGGTAAAGGGTTAGTTATCATAGCTGGGCCTTGTGCCAAGAATCTCGAGGCTTCATTGATACGAGGGCATAAGTAAGTGAGGTGATCGTCCTTACACAACTTGCAATGGAATTTAACCTTACGTTTAGCTTGCTTGTCCCCCCCAGCATTACGAGCATTCTTTTCATTATTATTTGAATTCTCATTCATATTCCCACCCTTACGATTATTCTTACCCTTCTTTTTATTCCATCCAGGCTGCTGGTTACCCTTTTGGTCCGACGATTGTACTGAAAGCACACTCACCGTTTGGGCGGGTTGAGACGAATCCGTGGCTTGTCCCGAAGCAAATTTGTTGATTGACAATTGACTAACTTGTTTTGCAACCGAATCCATAGGTTTAGCACTCGTACAACCCACAATGCCATCGGCATGTGGTATATGTTTAACTTTGGGGTCGAAACTAGAATGCGGAGCATTGGGAATGATCTCATATAACAAACCGGACTGAGCATAAATCAAATCCAGTTCCTGCGCCCTAAAAATGGCTTGTTCCTCATTTTGCACTCCGGATGTAGAAACATCCTTCGCTATATACGGCAATAACGACTTAAGGAACCATTCGAGGAGGAATTCTGGCGGTATAAAGGATTTAATTAACCTCTTCCATCTACGCCACTCTTGGATATGATCCGAGATATGTGTGGCTTTATCCTGCCAAAATGTCGACAAGAGTTCAGTACCAATGTCATAACACACTGGTAGCTGGAAATGGTTAAGAAAAGTCATCGCTAGGTCATCAAACAAAGCAAATGCCCCCCTAGGTAGCTCTATATACCATTTCGAGGCAGGCCCTGTAAGGGTGCGTTGAAACAACCTTAAATGGATTGAGTCCTAGTGTAAGGAATTCGAAGAGCACCATAGGTGAAGGGTAGTAACATGTTCGCTCAGATCCTCTCCCAGTTTTCCCTCGAACTTGGGTATGTCCAAGGGAAGCTTAGTAGGGACAGCCGGCCAAGCCGGGTCATGAGCTATAGGATCCTTCGTCAATATCGACAAGTCAGGAAGATTCAGCATTGCGAGGAAAGGGAGCCTAGGATGATTAGGTTGATGGACCGCTCCCTGATAGTTCTGATTCACATAGGTCTGATTACCATAACCACCATGGCCTTGGCCATAGTGCCCTCCTCCCATTTGAATCATATAGGGTGGCATGGAAGCACCATAGTGTGGTGTACCTTGACTATTCGGAGCTACAAAGCCGTAATTTGGAGAGTAAGCAGGTTGTTGATACCCGCACCCATAAGGTGAAGAACCCTGTCCATACTGTGTCCCATAATAGGGTCCATAAGTTATCGCATGAGATGTCCCATGAGACACTCTATAAGTAGGAACACACACTCCGGAAGTAGGAATATACATTCTGGAAGTAGGAATGTGACCTCTATAAGTATGACCATGACCTCTCGAAACAACGGGCAATACATGCACCTGGGACACAACTGGTCTAGTAAACGCAGCACAGATATGACTCGTAGCAACGTTTTGGCCTGAAGGAGCATGTGAATGAGGTGGAGGGTGAACATTCAAAGAACTAGGGGCAGAGGACGAAGAGACCTGTGTAATTATGTACGTGTTATTCCCTATAGTCCCTCGTCTCGGATCTGGTATCCTAATAGGATCACTAACCCTAGACCTAGGAGGATTATGTGATGTGGCTTCCACCGCCAGGATGGAAGGTGCAATGTGACTAGTGCTCCCAAACCTCTCTACATGTTAAGGAATGAGAGTGCCCCCAGGCATAGTGTTAGGCTTGAAATCAGACTCAACATGGAATGCCAAATCATGTGTAGGAAAACTAGACATACCATAACTACCATAACTAGTGCTTGCGGGTTCAAAATGAGTCTCGTCATCCTCCGGCATTCCATACCGGTGATGCGTCAATGGGGAATCAACCCTAGAGTAAGTAGGTCTATCATGAAAGGTTCCTATCTCATAAATCACAGGACCTAACTCAGTCAAGTCGGGTGAAGGATCATAGCTAGGAGTAAACTCCCCATATTCCACATGAATGGGAGAAGGTGGTTTAGTAATACCTTCTATATGGTATCCCATGGTGTGTGAATCAATGTGCGAAGTAGTCCGCCTGGACTGTCTATTTCTAACTCCCAAAGGAGAAGGAGATGTAGAAGGTGGAAGTCCTACTAAACGACAAGAATGACGAGGAGCCGCACTTGAATCCACAATGACTCAAAAAATACAAAAGACTCTCTATCTACGCAAACCCTATGCAAGCTAACGTGCACAGAGCAATCACCAATATAATCTAAAGCCAAATACAAGCAATCAAGGGTAGGATAAGTGAGCTCCCAAATGAAGCAGGTATGTATCGCCTAGGAGAGGCTTGAGACTCCCATACACAACAAGTGGAGGTACGTAACCAATTATTGTGGCCCTCAGCTTCAACGCGTAAAGCGATTGTGTTGTCCGACCCCAACCTAGCCGGGACACCTATAGAATAACCCCTACAAAGTACCCACTTGATATCCTAGGTAAGGTCACTAAGGTCACCTCAATATAATCAATGCTCAGGCGGACAATCGTAGGTGGGATTGACCATATGGGTAGGGTAGCAAAGCCCGAAACTCTCGAAAGAGCCCCCAGATACGAATAAAATCCTGGAAATATCTCCGGTGCTACTTGGTTATGACTAGGGGTCATCCCAATCAATAACCGCTCACAATGCCTCGTGCTTAACTCCCTTTTGAGAGGAGGCTCCTGAGAAACACTGGTTATACTAAGGAATTTCACACACTCACCTGGACAGACACATACATGTTGTTGTTTAGTGGTCTTGGAGAATTTACTCACAATGAACTATTCCAAGACCCTAAAACCTAATCTTATTGGTGAACCCTATCAAATAAAATAGTGTAGTTCATTTTAATTAAGCGTTGATTTTAATTGGATTTATTACTCAAAAGAGGGATATGGTCGTGCAACTAATGGAGGTTATGACACAACATGAAGTAAAATGCACACCTAATAATCAATGCAAATACATTGTGTCCATGAAAACAGGGTATGCTACTACGTGAAATGCACAATTTTCTTCAACTGATAAATGCAAGCTTTCCTATATGAAATCCTGACTAATACTCCAAAGCAAATCTAGTGCAAGTACTATGCAAAATGCAAAATGCAAAATGCAATGCATGATGATAAGCAAATATTTTGGATTTTTTGAAATAAAATGAGATATAAAAAGAAAAATAATGATTCTACAATCCCAAGACTCTGCAAGTACACTCAAGCAGCACTCAAGCAAAGCACTAAGGTAAAACAAGTCTAATGCACTAATCCCAAAACAAAAAATTGAAAATGCAATGACAAGAACATTCTTAAAAAAGAAATTTACCCTAAAAAAAATGTCTCTGGTCAGAAACAGAGGTGTATACAGACTCTGGCAGTATCAAAGGAGACTCAGCAACCATCAAAATTCACCCAACAACCATTCAACTTCCTCTAAAAGGAAAAACTAAGGCCATACGCGAATGTTCGCAGTAAACCCGCGTGTATAGGCGGAAATGGCAGAGAAACCCGCGTATATACGCGACTGTGAGTTCAAAACTCGCGTACAGGAAGAAAGGTGCATAAAAATAAAGGCAAGTAGACAAGCTGAGACAAACTTCACACCAATCAAACACTACCAGGCAACTATGCCCCCAGACCTGACACAGAAAAAAGAGAAAAAGAGAAATTCAAAGTCATTGAATGCCGATAAAAAACCCCCAAAGGAAAACTACTAGGAACTCCCCAGCAGAGTCGCCAATTCTATTCCGGAGAGAAATTCCTATGGCTTGGGGTACCACAACAGACAACTTGACTCCAGAAATCAATCCTTTCCAATATGCAATAGAAATTAAATATCTAACACTAAAGGATCAGACCTCGTAGCTTATTCCGGACGGTTGAAGTAGATCCTAGTTGAGCTTTCCAACTTCAACTTGAATTGATAGATTACTTCCTCAAAAACAAGTAAACAATACAAGCATACTATATATATTAGTGTTAGATCTATTCTAGCATATATAATCAACAATGTGTAAGCATTTGAAATCATCCCATGGATAAAATATTCATTCAAACATACATTATTGGACAGGAAAAGATATTTCTATTAATATAAAATCAGAGATTACAATGGATACAACCTATATCGGCATGTCTACGAATCAGAGAAGCTGAATCCCCCACTTGGGCCTCCACCACCTCAATCCTCCATCTCTTGATAGCAAGCTCACAAGCAAAAGGAAAGCTTGGGAAGAACACAAAAGTGCTCCAAGGGACAAAGGGATGCAGACTCAAGCACAAGTTCCGACAACAATGGACTATAGTTTGTTTGCTCTCAATTCTCTCACATGCCTTCAATGTACCAAAGAGTTCCTTATATATATTTTCAAAGGGGTAATGAAAGGTCAAATTCGATCGATCTCAAGGCATATGGAAGGCCAAGAGTCAAGTGAGTCGGATCCATGTTAAGGAAAACTCCAAAAGGATTTGGATTATGCACACATCCCAATGTACGCGGTTTTAGGGGTCGAACCTGTGTATATATGTGAATAAGGGTTTAAAAGTTGCGTGTATTAATTTTCACATGCTTTAAGGGATGGTCAAGGAAACATCAAAGGGAAAAAAATGGTCCAAGGGGTCTAAGGAGTCTGCAGAGGGACAGGGGAAGGCCATACAAGTGTGATTCACCTGGAGTGGTAAAATCAGCTATAACACTACCTTGGTGTGCACTTCCTTAGTGTTTACAAGGACTTCCATTGATTTGAGAACCAGTTGCTCTGCATCCTCCTGGAATTGATCTAACTGGACAATCTTATGCTGATGCGTAACCATTGCTTTGTTGACCCACTATTGTAGTGCTTTCAAATATTTCACCTTTCTCACTTGTACGATTGGGGGAATCATTCTCAGTGATCCTTGCATCGCTGTCAACTGTGCCTCCACCTCATTGAGCTGCACACCTAATTGCTGCAACTGGTCATCCTCAACTACTCGCATCCAAAATTGTGTTGTTTCTTCGGCAATGGATTTGGTTTCTTTCTCCAAATCTTCTAGTTGTGCTATTGCCTCCTCTATGTTGCTTCTGCGCTCTGCTACCTGCTCGGGTGGTGTACTTTGTACTACACGTGCTTGCATCTCCTCATTATCCCTCTTTAAGTCGACGAATATTCATCCTAGTCGTAATATCTTTGCCTCCGCAAATATTTCTGGTGTGATATATGGGTTTTCTTCATAGGCAACGAAGATAGCCCTCTACAGTTGCTACCTGTCATCAAAATCCTTGGTTTTCTCTATCATTTTTTCCTCTTGCGCCTTATTTATTCGTTCTATCTCTGCTTCTTCCACCACTACCTCATGGTCCATAATTTATTGATTCATTGCATTTTGTAGTCGTGCTAGCATCTGAATTGTTAGCTTATTAACATCGAGGATAATCAAGTCAAATTTCTACATCATCACATCAACATCCTCACTTCCTGTCGCTAGTGTCTGCGATGGAATGTGCATAAGTTGCACTCTCTTACCGGTACTTATCTCCACTTCTCTTTGCAACACATTAGTCCATAGTACCTTTTCTATAATGGCATTTGTTAGGGATTGCAACAAACCCTTTACTTGATGAAATTACTTCATGGAATGATGCTTAATTTGTGCTTGACTCTCATTGGTCACGGTAGTAATCATGACCAATATCCGGCTTACCTACTCATCCACCATATTTGGTGTACTTCTTGATTCTTCCTATTCAAATTTTCGCTTTGCCCTCCCTTCTTGTAGTTTCCTCTTGAGATTTGAATCTTTCAGAGTTTCATATGACTCTGCCTATGAATCCTCCTCATAGTCCTTTGCTTGCACTTTCTCTTGCTCCACTGGAATGACAGGTGGTGATCCTATTTCTGTATCCAACATAGCATCTAACTCTTAGTCTTTCAGCTTGTTGTCATCGTTATCCATTGGTGGTCTATGTAATTCCTTGCCTGAATGTGGATTGCGTGTGGCCCCATTACGAATCATGCCACCTGTCTTTCTTTGTCGCGACCTTCTCGGTGAGACGCATACATTAGAGGAAATTTGAATTTAAAATGGGCCTTCCAAAAATAATACAAATTCCATGTCATCATGTATTGGCAAATCAAAATGATTTAAAATTAAAAAAGGGAGCACCTCTTAAACAATTTTTTAATATAAATTTGGCGATAGGTATCATAAAAGAAACTACTTTTTTTGTTCATATTTTCGACATATCTCCCTGTGTTTTTATTCAAATTTTGATCGATACAGCTCGTTGGATGCATAATTAAATTCCGCATCCAACAAGTACCCATTCGACATACTTTTGACAGGCCCTGCTACCCAAAAAATAAGAAATACCTGAAAAAACGTGATGATGACATCATCATCACATTTTTTTAGGTATTTATTATTTTTGGGGTAGTGAGGTGCATCAAAAGTATGCCAAGTGGGTACTCGTTGGATGTGGAATTTAATTCTGCATCCAACGAGCTCTCTCGATTGAAATTTGAGTAAAAATCCAGGGATATATGTCGAAAATACGAACAAAAAAGTAGTTTTTTGTTTTCTTCCTCCAAAATTAATAAATATTATTTTATTAATTTTCCTTAGGAGGCCCATTTTGAGTTGAGATTTCCTCTAATGACCTTCCTTGATGCGTCCTGAAGTCGATCATAATACAGGTAAAAATGTACATAACAATCTATCTGCCTCATATTCTCATCAAGCCACCACAATTTTTGATATCCCACTCCTCTTCATGTGTGGATCGCATTGATGTCCATCCCTTGATAGAACTTGGGTTCCATCCAACCCACAAGTGCAATTAATATCACAAACCATGAATAAGTAAATGACCTTCTTCCTTTTTGCACCAATATGGCATCTTCTGTGAACCGGTTCAACAAGACAAGGACCAGTTCATTTGAAACCCCTTTGCGTACTGCTCCATGCATGTAATAACGCCCGATGTGCATTGGTTCGGTCTATTTTTCCACATGATTTTGACATCCAACAAATTTGCTGTGACTCAAACTTCCTTTTCACGCTTGTCCCGAACGACATCATATTTATTCTTTAACTTGGAGGCCAACCTGTTGTCATTTTCTTTTCCCCTGAAATACTGTGACGGTTCGACACCTACCTTTGGCATTCTAGTGATATGGAAAATGCGTTCAAATGTGATGAATACTTTCGTATCCAACCAGAGGTATCCTCCATGGAATGACGACAAGAGTTGCTTCACACATTCATTCACCTCCAACGAATGACTGGAATGTGGCATATGGGTATTTTCCAGTAGTCCCGACCGCTGTAAACCCAAGGCCCATTGTACCGGTTCCTGAGCGACAGGTCTTCTCAATTCATGTGCTTGAGGTATATATGAATGTTCAGTGTATTTTGGATACCCTAGAATATCATGGTTTCCATATGGAATCTTCTGTAGATGCAACACAATATTCATAGTAACATGCACCCCCTTTGGTGTCGCTGAAAACTTAATGCTGCATTGTTGATTCTTTGTGAGCCGAAATGGTGGTGCGCCTGCCTTCCGTAGCGGAACATAGCTTGGAATGTATGTGACTATTGGTCATTTCCTTGCTATCGAGTCCTCTCCTCCTGTCACTGATGGGCTGATCTCTATCTCTTCCTCTACTGCCTTGGTTGCACTCAGGGTCAACTTGATCCTTCTCTGTGGAGACTTTGGGAAATTTGCACCCCTGTTCTTCTTTGTCATCTACGTTGATACATCCTAGATTTCTGGCCTCTCTTCTATGATCAGTACACTCAGTGTTGGTCATTCCTGTGTATTACCGAGAGAAATGATTTGGGCATAGCTTCATTCTCACATTCTCTCTTCATTGCTGTTTGATATTTCCCTTGCTCAAACTCACAATCATCACAATGGTTCAACTCCTACGCCCTTTGTTGAATCTTGTAGCCTTTATTGCACCTGTAAAAAATTTCAATCATCACAACCGAATCCCTCAACAATTGACCAAATCCGTCGCTGTTTCTGCAAATCCAGTGGTCCAATTCCTCCATAAATGCGTGTCTCTCCCACTTGCTCCATCTCTTGTCGGGTTTAATTACTGTATTTATTTCCCATTTGGACTGCATCTCCCTTCGTTTGATACCACCAAGCTCCATTCTTGCTGGGGTTTGTGCCTCTTTTCTTCTCTGTCGATCCTTTTTGCTGCGGTTGCCTATTCCTTAGTTTGTCTTTTTTTTTCTTCACTGCATGAATTCTCAGTCATAGTGCCGCAACTAGCCATACCTATAGGTTTTTATCAGGATTCCATTCAACAGCTTCAATATTAATGTGCCATCTAATTGCTGCAATTGCACTGCACCTTCGTCGATGATGAAATTAATCACATAAGGTCATAACCAATGCATTTGTAGCTTACCTGGGTCCTTCGCGAACTTGCTGTCGTATAGGAGAACCATATATCCACGTTGGAAGTAATTCTCTTTGACATGGCGGTCGTGCCATGCATTTTGTCGATCCTTTTCCACTTGTTGATGGAAACTTGCGATGAACCCATCCTCCTCAATCTATAACAATTGCATCAACCGTTCTTCAACCTCTCCTTCATCACTTATTATTGTCGTTGCCACTATGTGTAGGCTGGGAACAATGTATTTTATTGGCATGACTGCTCCTTGGCCATAGACCATCTTAAATGGAATATGTCCCATCAATATCTTGCATGTTCTATAGGCCCATAAAATTGAAGAAACTTTCAAATCCCAATAATCACGATTAGAGTTTAATACCTTGGTTAGAGCATGTTCCAATACCTTGTTGAATGCCTTGACTATTCTGTTCACTTGTAGGTGATATGAGGTACTCTTCTTATGTTGGATTTGGAATTCCTTCATCATTGTGATAATTGTGTGATTGATAAAGTGAATTCCTTGATCGCTCATCAGTATCTTGGGACAACCAAATTGAGTAATTACATTATCGAATAAGAACCTAGCTACCATCGCAGCTGTACAATCGTCATTGGTGCCGCTTCTACCCATCTAGTCAAGTAGTTTGTCAGAGTGATGATGTACCATGCCCTCGTCCATTTTCCTAGTGGATTGATGGGTCCCACAAAATCCACTTTCCACTTATCGAATGGATGTAGCATGAATTAAGGTATTAACGACATCTCGTCCTATCATGATGGCTTCCTCGTCCTTTGACAGATGTCACAACTTTTCACATAGTCTGCGACATCAATGTGCATTATCGACCACCATAACCCAACTCATAGTATCTTCCTGGCCCGTCGCACGACCTCTGTAATGTACTCCTAGAATTCCATCATGCGCTTTGGCCAATATTCTCTCCTGCTCATGCGGTAGAACATATCGACGTAAAATTTCATATGGCCCCATTTTGTAGAGCTGTTCGACGATTAGCTGAAAATACACAACTCTGAAAAACTAGTATCTTCTTCTGACTAGTGTTGAAGTCCTTTAGTACTTTCCTTGTCGATAAGAATTGGATAATTTTTTCATATGGTCATATACCATTCCACTCTTAAAGAACTGCGTATCAGGTAGGCCATCTTCGATGCTGCTGGGTTCCTCTCCTGTATCGATCCTGGACAAATGATTGGGTCCTGCATTCAACCATCCCGGCTTCACGTTAATCTCAAAATCAAATTCTTGGAAGAGTAGTAACCATCGACAAATATCCCCCCCCCAACACAAGCTTGTTGACTAGGTATTTCAGTGTTGAATGATCTGTAAACATTTCGAAGTGTCCTCCCAATAGTTAGTGGCAGAATTTTTGTTGTGCATACACCATCGCCAACCATTCCCTCTTTGTTGTTGGGTATTTCCTTTCCGTAATAGACAACTTTCGACTTGCAAATGCGATTGGGTGATCAATCATTCCTTCTCCCGGCTACGCCAAAATTACTCCTAATGCGACTGATGATGCATCGACATGGATGAGAAACTCCTTCATCCAATCTGGAAATACTAATATCAGTGTTGTAACCATATATTGTTTGGGAGTATCGAGATTTCCCTGACACTCGTCGATCGATTCAAATTTTGTAACCTTCTTCAAGAATTTTTCCATTGGTGCTGTGATTGTAGTGTATACCCTTACAAACTTTCGGTAATACCCCGTATGGAAAATTCACCCTGAGTTGTTTTACTATCGTTGGTGGAAGTAGACTGACAATTATCACAACCTTGGCGGGATTGACCAACATACCTTCCTTGCAGATGATATTGTTGAAATATTGTAACTTCAAAGGACATTCTAAATTATTTTACTGATGTACCCTAATAAATATGTTATTGTTCCTCCATCAGGATGTTATTATTGTAATTGGCCATCAGAGAGTCATGAGCTAAAGCCTCCATTGTAAGTCAGGTTAATAGTACCCCAATGAATAATATATAATACTGTTTTGAGTCTTCCTAGGTGAATTCGACCCAGTTAGTTTAGTGGGGCTGACTTATTAGGGTAAAAGTCAAGTGACTTAAAGTGTATAAATAGAGGAGTCGCGTTCCTCATTATAAAAAAGACTCACTCACTTGTGTATTGTATAGGAGAGAGAGAGAGACATACCATCAAAGAGGAGAAAACCTGTTTTGGGGTTTTATCTTATATATCTTATACAAATGAAGTTTTTCTACATTTTCTTCCCCTTAAGGGTTTCCCAGGATAAATACTGTGTCTATCTTGTGATTTTCTTTATTTCAGCGATTCTGCATATGCTACTGTTGTGAATTTGGATTAAACACTAATGATATGTAGCTAATCATATGAAACCTTAGCATGGTATCAGAGCTAGCCTGAATAGAACAACTTCGACAAGGTGAAACTCTCTCTCCTCCCCCTCTGAAAGAAATTAGGGTTTATGCAAAGTTTGGAATTTTTAAGATCTTCTTGCATAGAAATTTGTGCCTCCCTAGAGCGCATATATTGAGCCCATGATCGTAGTTTTAGGGTGGTTGAATATCCTAGAAATCCAAACCCTAGCTTGTCCATGAACCAAAAAACTGCAGAAAACCAGAACCAAAAATTCTGCAGAAATTGGAACCTCGCAAGTAAGATTTGAAGGGTGAAGATTTGGGATCTCCAGAAATCAAGTGGACCAACCAAATTTACTTAGTCAATCACATCTCTTGGTAAGGTCATCTTTTCATTTTGAGAAATTTCAATTTTTAGTGACCTCCTGGATAGGATGCAACCAAGCACTAAGTTTGAGGACAAATTGGAAGGCATAGAAAACTTCCTAGCATGGAAGTATAGGATTGGTATCATTCTTAAAGAGAATGGTCTGGATAAGTACATCAAGGATTAAGTTGTAGAACCAAAAAAAATATGAATCTAAGGGGAAGCATGAGTAATACCTAATGAAGGCAAGAGGATCATTGATGATTCTATCAAAGATCTCTTGATCCCTCAAGTGTCATCTAAGAAGCCACCAAAGAAAATGTATGATGCACTTTCAAGAATGTTTGAGGGAAGGAGCATCAACACAAAAACGAATTTGAGAGCTCAACTAAAGGGCACCAATATGAGCAAAGGATAATCAATTCAATATTACTTCACAAGGGTATCCTGGTTCAGGGAACAACTAAGTGCCATTGGAGACACCCTTGATGTGGATGAACTAGTTACACATGCTCTCAATGGTCTCACTAGACATTGTGTTCCAGAAAATAAAGTATGAAGTTTGACATTATATGGGAAGATTGCATTCTAGAAGAAGCTAGAGTAGCTAATAGAGAAGCTCTACTTAGAGAAGACAATGAATCTCTAACCATCCATACTAAAGGAAGAAAACAATCAAAATTCAAGAAGGTTAGTAATAAAGCTTAAAAGAATAAGTTTCAATAGAAAAGAGAAAACAATAAGAAGAAAGATTACTCAAATTATCAATGCTATAACTGTCATAATATATGCCACCTTGCCAGAAAGTGTCCATCAAAGAAGAGCAACAACAAAATACATCATGCTCATCTAGCTGAAGATGAGGAAGAAGAAGAAAGACCTTGAAAGAGACTAACAAATGAAGACTATGTACTATTCTCTGCACTATTTGGGTCTGTAACACTTGGAGAAGATACATGTATTATTGATAGTGTGCTTCAAAGCACATGATAGGGAAGAATCAGACTCTGTGAAGGCTTGAAGAAAAGAGCTCTCCTCAGAAATTATCATCAGGAGATGACTAGCAATATCCCATCAAAGGTATTGGTGAATCAAGATGCAAGCTTGAATATGGAACTTCCATAAAGATGAAGGAAGTACTAAATGTACCATGTTTAAAAAATAACCTACTTTCCATATCAGCACTAGATAAGAAAGGATATAGAGTTGATTTTATAGATGGACAAGTACTTATGTGGTCCAAAGGAGGACTGTACTAACTCAAAGGACATCTAGAGACATCCCTTGTCCATGAAACCACTAGATCAAGTGAATTATGGCATAATATTCTTTCTCACATCAACTACAAAGCACTACCCTATGTGATCAAGGTGGTAACAGGGTTACCATATCTAAATATTGATCATGAGGGGACTTGAAAAGCATGTGAAACAAAATACGAAAGGTACATTGGAATTAACTCATTCTGATGTATGTGGTCCTATGCCCTCACATATTTAAATGGATGTGAATATTATGTCATATTTATTGATGACTATTCAAGAAAGATATGGATATATTTATTGAATACAAAGAGTGAAGTTTTCAAGAAATTCAAGGAATTCAAAGCCTTGATAGAGAACCATTCATAATTAACAATAAAGACACTGAGATCAGATAATGGTGGAGAATATACTTCAAAATAATTTGAAGCATTCTACAAGGAGGTTAGAATAAAGATGGAACTAACCACTCCCTACAATCCTAACAGAATGGGGTTGCGGGAAGAAATAATAGAACCATTATGGAAGTAGTGAAGACAATGATTCATGACCGATACCTCCCCATACACTTGTGGGATGAAGCAACATGAACAACCATGAATGTGCAAAATACATTATCTCACAATGCTCTTGGATTCAAGACTCCTGAAGAAATGTATATAGGAAAGTTACCTTAAGTGAGCCATCTCAAGATATTTGGCTGTCCAGTATATGTACATATTCCGAAAGAGAAGAGAACCAAGTTGGATCCTTATGGAAAGAAGCGAATATTTGTTGGATACTATGAAGTCTCTAAAGCCTTCAAGATATTTATTTTAGGATTCCATCATATAGAGATTAGCAGGGATGTAACATTTGATGAAGAGACACCTCTTAAAAAATCCAGAAGGTGTCAGCTTGAATAAGTACATGAAGAGGATGTACCTCCTAGAAAGGTTGAATCTAAATCTTCTCCTGAAATAGTAGCATCTAAAGATCATGATATGCTAGATCCTTAGGAAACCCCTACTATGGATATATCTTGAAAGAGAAAACCTGTTTGGGTAAGAGAAATCATACAAGAAGCATAAAAGTATGGAGCTATAGAATGCTCCACAAGATCAAGCAAAAGATCAAATCCATTCTCTAGTTATGTTGCTTTGATGTGTGACCTTGTAGATGAAGAACCCACCAGCTACAAGGAAGCTGTCCAGATGATCAAAGTGTTGCTGCAAAGGATCAAGAAGATCAAAGTGCTGCTATAAAGGATCAATAAGATCGAAGTGCTGCTGCAAAGGATCAAGAAGATCGAAGTGTTGCTGCAAAGGATTAAGACGATAGAAGTGATACTACAAAGGATCAAGAAGATCAGAGTACTACTGCAAAGGATTGAGAAGATTGAAGTTCTACTACGAAGGATCAGAAGATCGAAGTGTTGTTTCAAAAGGATCAAGCTATTGTGTGTTTTCGAAGATGAAGACATTGAAGAGTAACTGTTCCAGTTACTGATGATTGTTGAAAACTTCCTATGACATATAGATGTATTACCTTCATATTGATAAAGGTGCTTTCTATCGTTAATCCTATAGTTGATGATGATGTTGTCAGTAGAATACCCTTCTCGTTAAGGGGGAGTGTTGAAATATTGTAACTTCAAAGGATATTCTAAATGTATTTTACTGATGTACCCCAAGGGATATGTTATTATTCCTCTGTAGGGATGTTATTATTGTGATTTGTCATCATAGAGTCATGAGGTAAATCCTCCATTGTAATTTGGGTCAATAGTACCCCAATGAATAAGATATAATACCGTTTTGAGTCTTCCAAGGTGAAGTTGACCTAGTCAATTTAGTGGGGCTGAATTGTTAGGGTAAAATTCAAGTGACTTAAAGTGTATAAATAGAGGATATATGTTCCTCAATATGACATAGACTCACTCACTTGTGTAGCGGATAGGAGAGAGAGAGAGAGACATACCAACAAGGAGGAGAATACCTATTTTGGGGTTTTATCTTATACATCTTATATATAGGAAGTTTTGCAGGGTTTTCTTCACCTTAAAGGTAGAGAGACATACCAACAAGGAGGAGAATACCTATTTTGGGGTTTTATCTTATACATATTATACATAGGAAGTTTTGCAGGGTTTTCTTCGCCTTGAAGGTTTCCCAGGATAAATACTATGTCTGTCTTGTGATTTTGTTTCTTTAAGTGATTATGCATATGCAATTGTTGTGAATTTGGATTAAAAACTAATGGTATCTCGCTAATCATATGAAACCTTAACAAACATGTCCCAAAAAAATTCCAAACGGAGCACAAAATATACACTTGTTTAGGTTCAATGAGATATGATGTTGTCGACATATTTCCAACATCAGTCACATGTTTGCAATGTGGTATTTTACCAACCCATAGATAGTTAAATTTTACATGTATAACACCAAGAATTTCTAAATGAAGTATTTTAACGCAACGACTACTATCCTTGAGAAGATCGCAGGTGCGTTCTTGAGGCCAAGCGACATCACTATGTATTGAAAACATCCCCAAAATGTTAGGAAAGTGGTTTTGTGCCTATATTCCTTTTCATTTTTTATATAGTGGTAACCTATAAAACCATCTGTGAATGAGTAGATTTTTTTCCCTTTGACGCCTTCCAACAATTAGTCAATGAATGGTGTTGGGAACAAATCATGAAGACTAACATTGTTCAGCTTCATTGGTCGACACATATACGGATTTACACCATCTTTTTATCTTGAACCATCATTGGGATGATCCATTTTGATTATTCCACGGGTTCAATGATACCTGCTTCCAACATCCTTTCTAGCTTAGCCTTGACACGTTTCTTGTATCATGGGTTCAATCAACAAGGAAGTTGCTTTAATAGTTTCACATATGGATTCAGAGGGATATAATTTATCCCAAGTCTCCTGAAATCCCTTTCATCTCAGTGAATTTAGTCGAAAAAATATCTTGAAACTCATGCAATAGATCAGTGATCTTATCCATAGTCACTAGTCGCTTCATCCCAGTAATCTCATACATTGGAAAACTTCAGGTCCTCTGTAATCCCAATATTTACCTTCCTTATCTTAAGTGGTTGTTGGACTTTGTTTGACAGTATTTATGGTGCTGGGATATCCTGAATTCCTTTTGATTCTATGATATTGATATTCCTTGGATCATCCCCATCATCAGGCTCTCCCGTCACATTGCAACATTCCGTCAACAACTGTGTTACTGGAGTCTCTTGCAATCCTGCTGAGAATGCCACTGGAACTATTTCCAAGACTACATTTCAGATGTGCTGAAGTGTGCTATGTATCATTAGATAAACATTCACAAAAATTAACTTTATGATTGAAGTATACAGTGAATTCTTCCCATGTTGTAATATCCCTTCGTATTTCTACCGATACATACAATCTTCATGGCATTTCGTCCAACTTATGGATAAATGCATGTGACCACTTGTATTTCGTCCTTAATACCCATGTGTTTTGACATGCGACTAGATGATAATTGGGATCATCCCTTCCATCACACTTCTTCCATTTATAGCGCTTTGTTTCCCAAATCAAACTTCCACTAGTCCATGACATATTGGCCAACTGTTGATCGAGCCCTCATGCGTATCCCACCATGTCATCGGAGTAGCCTTCAATGCTTCCTCTAGTGCCAACAGTAGATGAGGCTCTGATACTTTGGTCTTGAATTCGTCAATAAACTCAGTCAAGTTAGGTGGCCCTTCGTATGTTGGGAGTTTGATAAATTTTTTTGTGACCCAACGTAGTGACTGAGTGACTCGCCCACAATTTTCAAACCGATACTTCATGTAGCCAGTTCTACCAGTTCTCTAGTGTATCATCAAAGTCTTATGATGCAAAGCTAGTACTTATCCATCCTAGCTCCCTGTCTATGGTGGGATGGATGTAATGTTAAGAAATATTATATGCACTATCCCATCCTCCATGACTTATTCCTTCACTAGTTCGACGTATTGTCTTCCTTCGTTCGAATCCAATGGGGAAATGATCTGCATATCGTAATTCTCAAAAGTCACCACTCCTTTCTTGAAGTTAATAACCACCACATTGTCATTATCCCATCCAATCCCCAACAACGCGTGATATGAGCTACATTCATCAACTATCTCAATAATGTCGAAGTCTGCATAGGTATTTAATCCCTCCACTTAGACAAGTAGGTGTGGTACTTGTCTAATTGGAGACACTCTGGATTGATTTTCTAGTGGCATTTGTATAGGGGACCAAACCAACTGCAGTTTCCCCATCCTTTCCCAAGTTTGCTTTGTCAAAATATTTACATCTGATCCTAGATCCAATATCACCAAATCCACATCATAGTCACCGATATGGACATTCATTCTCATCTCCCTTCCTGTTTTATTCTTGCGCAAAGAATTCATGGCGTGATCTTGTTGGTATAACAAAATTTCTATCTCTGCTAATGCATCAGGATATTTTTCTAGTGACAAACAACTTTCTAGGAATTTTTTCAATGTTCCAACCTTCCGCGATGGTCCGAACACATCTGTTGAATCAAAAGTAGGTGGCATGTCATATATAGGAAACTTACCCATGTCTCTGTTTAGTATGTCTCTTGCGTTGAAGAAAGTTTCTTTCTTAGCGTCGACATCGAATTAGACCTTCTTTCGAGCCGACAATTATATATTTTGGAGTGGTCCATCATCTCTCATCATTTCTCCTCCTTGAGTTATGACACCAACATTTGTGGGATGAGTCCTGGGTTTTGTAGATATTTTTCCTATAGTTGGTCCTTGATTCTGATTTTGATTCTAGTTCGCATTCTGGTTCAGTTGTGGTTGTAGTTGTGACTGGTTCTTGGCTTGCCACTTCACAATCAACTATGGGAAGTCTTCGATAATGTGGTTTGTGGTGCTTCAATAAGTACATTGAGAATTTAGGTTCGAACAATCCCTTTGATATTGTACCAAAAATCCATAATTATAACACATCATTGGTCCATGACCTCATCCCATGGCACCTTTGCGACCTAAGCCTCCATTGAGACCTCCACAAAATCCTTGTCAGAATCCTCCTTGTGGTTGATACTATGGTTGGTTAAAATGCTACTGCTGGTTAGGTTGTAGTTGAGCTTACTGTGGTTGAGTATATTGTGGCTGCTGTTGATTATACTGCATCTGATTCTACTGCGGTTGCGACAGATCAAACTATGGTTGCTGTTTCACAAACTGTGGTTGCTGTTGTAGTTGAGGTATTTCCACCGGTTGGTGTTCTTCTCCTTTCATAAAATATGTGTCCATCGTTATTTCTTGGAACAAGTCATATGCTCTACAATACTTTTCTTCATGGCCACTTGATTGACATAAATTGCAAAACAGATTCTCCAGATTCGACACAACCACTTGTAGATATACATATTCCTCAGACCGATGTCCTCTAGTTTGAGAGATTCGACACCATGATAGACCACCTTGACCCAATGGATTAGGGGATCCATTCCGTAAGTATTTGCGGAAGTCTAGAAATTGATCCTTATGATGTCCTTTTGTGCGACATCGAGTGCACCATACTTCTTCAGGACTTCTTTTCCCTTTTTGATATCTTGCAACTGAATAGTAAGATTTTCCAATTGTGATTTGATCTGGTTCATACCAACCCTCGTTTCACCAACTGGTGAAGCTTATAACTTCATCACAATTTCCAGAGCCTCAGTTTGTGTCGCAATATTTTTTCGCATTAATGGCATCCATATGTGTGGTACCAGAGCTACGATGAACCGTTATTTGTGTTTCACATTGGTCATCCTAAAGTTGACCTTAGTCATCAACGTCTTGAACTAGTGATAAAAATACCATATAGACTAGTTCGGATATTATTTTATTTCCTTAAACTTAGTAATGTACTGTGACTCAGAATTGGGTTTTATGAATTCCTCAATTAGTCTAGTCCTAATCTGCGCTAGTGTTTTCTGCTAATACACTGTCGGCACTTGTACAAAATTCATGTACTAATCAAATGCTCGACCTCAAAATGTTGTCGCTAGTTTTCCTTTCTTGATATCTTCGTCTTAGACTTGCTTTAGAGTCCATATTGCTTTGTAGAGAAACCAATACCGGTCAGGATCTTTAGTCTTGTTCCTGTGGAACAAGGGTAGTTTTACGTCGTCACCCACCATTCTGGGTCTTCTTCCGGTATTCACTGATCCAGTACTATTACTCCTATGGTGACACATAGGGAAGTCTTGTGATGATATGGTGTTTCTTCCTAAATTTGGCACATTGCATGGAGGTGTTGGTACGTTGTTTCTTTGGGTCGTTCCTTCCTCAGAATCGGGCGTATCCTAGTTATCTCCTTCGTTACTGTAGGGTCGCTTAGTCCCTTTTGGTATCCTCTCGCAGTTTCTTGTTTTGTTTGCACTGGGACTCTCCTCAGTCCTCCACCTCTTCTCTTGCCGGAACCTCACCCCGCTTCATAGAAGACCACACTCTTCCTCATCTTCCCTCACAGTATCATCGTAACTCCCATCCATCTACCCTGTATCATTCCATCGAACCCTCATCTCCGTGGTACCCGTAACTCTGCACACTAGGGATTTAATAGTTGGAGTTCATATTTAGTATTCCTTTTTCATAGATGAGCATGTTAATCCACAATTGGAAGGACAATATAATCCTACCTCTTGGTCCCTAGAAAAATTCCCTTTCTGTGTCGCTATAGGAATTGATTGTGTCGACAAAAAACTCAGTGATATATCCTTCCAAAATGCTGTCGAGCCACACTTCGACAGCTCTTGACGCCTTGTTATTTACCTTTTTCAGCTGTTGGATCAGTTCAGGGGTCCAGTAAGTAGGCTTGTTGGGCCCAGAAATGACCCCTTTTTGACCACATTTACCTACCCCTTTTTGCCTCATCTTACTCCATTGTGTACACCAAACATATGTTTTCCTTCACTTGATCCCTCAATTCATACAGGTATGGTTAATTATTGTCTTATCTTATTAATACTTATAATTGTTGTAATCAGGGCTCTATATCTTGAATTATGCTAACATATGGTGATTTTATAAAGATAATTCGAGATGTAAAGGATACAGGTGTAGTAGGATGAACATGCCAAGAGAGGGATGGACATTCATTGCTGAGATAATCACCATCTATTCCATTGTTTACCAAAGAATGTGGTCAAAAGTTACTATTCCACGCAAGCTGTACAAAGGTGGCTGCAACAGATTCAGATGCAACAATGTGCCGCTGCTCAAGGGTAGCTGCAACCGATAGAGCATCGTCTAGATTGATCATGATTGTCATTGCTGGCTCGAGTAACAACCTTCCTATATTTTCTTCTTCTATCTTTACACAACTGTAACAACGTATCGTAATTGGGGCAACCTAAAGATCAGAGATATTCATGGCTGCTCAATATCAGTGGATAGAAGTTGTGATTGTGAATGTATAAATACTGGGAACTATTACAAGCCAGGGGTTGGAAATTGATTGATTTTATTATATAAGCTATGACCAAGGTTCTGTGTTCATCTCACCATTTTAATACAAGGAATTTGATTCTTCAGATCTCGGTGTTCTAACATGTGCCAACTCCAGTATCTCTGTGAAAAGGCTGGGCCCGCATCCCTACAAAGATTGCTGAGTTAATTAGGTATTTAATTTATTCTGTTGAGTGGTGTGCATCTTATGATAAATTCATTTTTTTACAGTAGCTACAATATCCATCGATTTATTATGTGTTCCTTTGAATGATCAGTAATTGCATTCCCTGTAAACTGCAGTGGTGTGGTGTGACAGTCGACTGTGTAGGTTAACTTTCTCTTATGCAACTATGTGATAGCTGTAATAGCCTTGTTCATCCCTAGTTATTTCAATTGATGTATTCTTTAGATCTTTTCAATTCATCCCTTTACATTTATAATTGTGGAGCTTAATTCCTGCACTTTAAATTCCTAGATTAAGTTGAATTAAGATAGTTGAGATGGATCTCAGATGGCTTGGTAATTTAGGATTTAACTTTCTACAAAAGTAAATCTAGATGTTTATTTTCTGAACCCCTAATTTCTAGATTAAGGATTGTAAGAAGTTATTTGCGATTCTGCATTTTTAAGAAGGTAAATTAGATTAAGTTGATCTTGGGATGAGTTGGGATGAACAGGAAAGTAGGATAATTCATTTACAGTATCAACTACTTAGTGTTTAAGCATATACAATGCACATTATCTTTGAAATAAAGTACTTCCCTGGGTTGATAATTTATATTGAACACTCTTTATGTTTGCTTTAATTAACTTGCATATAGGGTGCCCAACATTTTGGTGCCGTTGACGGGGAAAGATAATTATTAGACACCATAGTCGTTGTATCCAATAGCTATATCTATTCATTTTTCTTTAGTTTTTAAGTTTGCATGTTTTGGGTTGCATGAATACAAGAAGGGTACAATGTGACATTCCTATAAATCCTAGAACCCCACATAATACTAACATTGCAGGTGGTCAAGGCCGTGGACGAAATCCAACATTGGGAAGGACATTCATTGACAATCTGGTTGATAGGACCAATTATTCTACTGGGGCTCACCATCAGGAATCACTTGTCAGAAGAAGCCTGGTTACCCTTGGAGTGGTAGCATCAGTTTCCACAGTGGAGAACATAGGAGAAGCCGCAACACTCTCGGGTATCCCTGCGGAGGAAGACAGAGTTAGTACTACGGGATCAGTTGAATGAGATTTGATATATCACATTAATGAGAAGGTTGTGATAGAAGAGGAGTGGACATATTTCTATAAAAAGTTTAACGATCAATGGAAGCACAAAGAGGATAAAGCAGAAGAAGACATGAACAACAAACGTGGTCTAGAAGATCACGAATAAGCAATGGGTGAAAATCAACATCATGAGGGTAACTCCCCACCTGAAAGGATGGTTGCTACACTCTAGTTCCCAATTCAACTATAAGAGGGGATAGCCCCCATGAAAAATATATCGCCATCGGTGTTGCATCATTTTTATGGAAAAGCAGCAGAGGATCCGGATGAATTTATTTTTGAATTTGACATCCTCTATCGCAGCTATGACTACACCACCAATGCACAAAAGACGAAACTTTTTCCTGCTACTCTGAAGGACAATGCTTTACGTTGGTTCATGAGCCTGGGTGGGGGAACTGTCACCATCTAGGACCTGATGAAATAAGTGTTCCTGGAGAAATATCGGGAGTATTGCAATACCAAAGATAAGAGAGAAGAACTATTTAAAATGGTACAAAGGGACGATGAAATCTTGGAATATTTTGTTGAAAGGATTTTATACAATGTGCAGAGAGCTAGACAGACTGATATGGGGTTAGATGTGCTCAAAATAATCCTACTTCATTGGATTAGAGATGACTGCCTAGACATGTTGAATCTATTAGGAAAGGGGTATATCTCAAAGGAGTCCTTTGAAAATATTGTTGAACTATGCAAAAGGTATTCCAGGGGATCTTCCAGGAACAACAAACGGGAAAAATGAGATAAATTAGAACGAGATGTATTTGAAAGAACACATAAGTCATCTAATGGAGGAGCCACCCGAGCATAAATAGGAAATCTCCTTGAAAATTTCAAGACATAAATGATGAGCTCCATCTCCTCGGAAATAGATGTCCCGAGGGAAAAGCAGAAACAAGCAGTAGAAGATCTCACACTTGGTATATTCTATCCTAAATGTAGGAAGAACCATCCTATGAAGGAGTTCCCACTCGATAAGGTAGAAGTGTGTCATCGTTGTGAGATGAACCATGACAAAAAAGAATGCCCTTCACTACCTCAAGTGAAGGCAGTTCTGTAGGCATCAACTCCAGCTGTGGAACCAACCTACTTTATTGCATAGAAAAAGCCCTGGCAGCATCAAAATCAAGGTATGACTCCTGACTCATTTCCATTTTCAAATAACATGAATAATTGGAATAATATGCACCATATGAATACACAATTCCCTTCATCTTATTTCAACCATCAATGGTATCCCTCTCAACCTCTAATGCAAAATTTTAACTCCTGGAACTCTTGGACACAACCACCAAACCAACAAAATTCTTGGTCTCTGGGATGGAGGAACTTCCATCCAAGGAACCAATTTCCCCATAACCAACCTACTCAATAGTTTCCACATCAAAATTTTCCTCATCAACCATACCCTCCTCAACAATATCCTCAGCCTTATCAGTAGTATCAACAGTCACAGCTACAACTCCAGAATAATGTCATCCCCAATGTGCCTACCTGACCACAGCTGCCTACTCAACCTAAACCCAACCCAAATAATAAAGCAGTCCATCAATTTGAGACTAAAAACATGCATGCTTACTCAATTACTCTAGTTCCCTGTAACGACATCCTCTTGCGATTAGGGAGGGTAGTGGAGCCTTTGGTTATTGAGGATGTTCCATCCTCTATGTTTGAAGAAATGATGAACTAACAATACTTATCCAATACAGTGATCCCCATTATTGAGGACACTGAAAATCCTACCAAGATACTGGCTGAAACACAAGAAGAAACATCTATCGACACACAACCTACACAATTGGTTAAGGAACCACCATACCCTGAATTATTAATACTACTGAAGGCCATGGGACAACCTCAATTTAACCTCTTAGGAGAGTTAAAAAACCTCTATGTCAAAATTCCACTCCTTCAGGCCCTTCATGATGTGCCTATCTATTCCAGAACCGTTCGGGATATGTGTACAAGGAAACCAGGAAGAAAACCCAGGGATCCTCCCACTATTCATGTCATAGGGAAATTATCTGAATTAATAATGGGAAAAACCCTCTTGGCCAAATACGATGATCTTGGGAATCCCACTATCACTATGCAGATTGGGAGCACATAGATACCCAAAGTACTGGTAGATTTAGGTGCAACAATTAACGTCATGACCATTGAAACTGTAAGGAAACTTGGGCTTAGTAATATCAGGCCAACTCCTATCATTTTAGAACTTGCAGATAGATCCACTATTAAACCCAAAGGAATCTTGGATGACCTCATTATCTTAGTTGATTCGTGGGAATATCCTGCTAACTTCTTGGTTTTACAACCTAAGTTACAGCTAGGAGGACACCCACTGATCCTGGGAAGGCCCTGGTTAGCTACAGTTGATGCTTGCATCAGCTGTCAGTCTAGGTCTATGACCATATCAGATGGAACCGAGATAAAGAACCTCACTCTCTATCCGCTAGCTCGACTGAGTCTAGAAGCTGAAACTCCATTATGGATGGAGCCAGAGGAAGAGGAGGGTGTTCAGCCATTATTAACGATAGGGAAGGCCTTGAATTTTAAAGATGAAACTGAAGACGACGCTATTAATAATTTCATCAGTGAACCCACTTCCGTCAATAAGAAAATTTATCAGATCTTGAATGCTACTCTAGGTGAAGAAGAACAAGAAAATCCCACATAGGAGACATTATTCAGTGATACTCACATAGTTCCAGTGTTGAAAAATTCAAAAAGTGTTCCTGTCGAGATAGAGTCTGGAAAAACCCTGAATATCAATCCTAGTCTTGCTCTGGATGAACAAGAACACCTAATCACTCTCTTAAAAAAACATAAGGGGGCATTTTCCTGGGATTACACAGACATGAAGGGTATCCCTTCTAATCTGTGCACCCACCACATTTATATCAAAAGTGACTCCCGTCCTATGTACTAGCCTCAACGAAGAATGAACCCAAATCTTAAGGACATAGTGAAGGAAGAAATTCAAAAACTCTTGGAAGAAGGATTTATATATCCCATCTTAGACAGCGAGTGGGTGTCTCTAATCATGATAGTACCCAAGAAGAATGGTAAATGGAGAGTCTGTGTGGACAATAGAGAGCTGAACAAGGCACCACAGAAAGATCACTTTCCCCTGCCTTTCATCGATCAAGTACTTGACACCTTATTTGGGAAGAAGTTTTTCTCTTTCCTGGATGGGTTTAGCGGGTAAAATCAAATCCATATTGCTCTTGAAGACCAGGATAAAACTACCTTCACCTGTCCCTAGGGAACTTTTGCATACATGGTGCTTCCCTTTGGCTTATGCAATGCACCAACAGCATTTCAGAGAGATGTGATTAGCATATTTTCAAAATTGGTTAACGATAGTATGGAAATTTTCATGGATGATTTTACTCCTTATGGAAAGGACTTTGAAGAAGCATTGAAAAATTTGGAAAAAGTTTTAACACACTGTGAGCAGACCCAACTATCTTTGAGCACTGAAAAGTTCCATATGATGATGAATGAAGAGGTAGTGCTGGAGCATTTTATCTCTACTGATGGTATCTAGGTAGATTCCTCTAAAATCAGGGTAATAAAAAATATACCCACTACTGCAACTAAAAAATAAGTGCGTAGTTTCTTAGGGCATGCTGGTTATTACAAAAGATTTATAGAAAACTTTTCCAAACTTTCCTCTCCTTTGTTTTCATTATTAATGAAGGATGTTCAATTTATTTGGAATGAGGCATGCCAGACAACATTTGTTAAACTTAAGGAGAAGCTGTCTATAGCTCCCATCCTAAGGGGGCCCAATTGGGCCTTGCCTTTTCACATTTCTTCAGATGCCTCTGATACTACCATTGGAGAAGTTTTAGGATAGCAGGATGATCAAGCACCATATGCAGTCTATTACATTAGAAAAAACTTAGCCCCTGCTGAACTTAATTATACTGTTACCAAGAAGGAATTTTTAGCCATTGTTTACTCCATTAACAAATTCAGACATTCCATCACTGGATATCCTACCTTTGTGCACACTGACTACTCGAGCATCAAGTATCTAATGAATAAACCTGTTACAAATGCTCGGGTAACTAGATGGATGTTATTATTATAGGAATTTGATATCACTATTATAGACAGACCTGGAAAAGAAAATGTTGTCGCTGATTTATTATCTCGTTTTACTAGCAGTGATGATAATCTGCCTCTTTAGGACTCTTTTCTAGATGAACACTTATTTGCAGTTTCAGCTTATTCCCCTTGGTATGCAGATGTCACTAACTACTTAGCTGCAGGGAATATTTCGACAAATTTGTCAAAAAGAGAAAAGAGGAAAATCATTCAACAAAGTGCCAGGTATTGTTGGATAGGTGGTCATCTCTTCTACATAGGCCCTGATCTTGAGGTTAGAAGATGTGTAAGAGAAGATGAAATATTCCATATTCTGAAAGCCTGCCATGTCGAGCCTTGTGGGGGACATTTTGCAGATAGGAGGAAAGTTCATAAGGTGTTGAGAATGGGCTACTATTGGCTGACACTTTTCAGGGATGCAAAAAAATATGTCCAGTCTTATGACAACTACCAGAGGATGGGACAACCTAACAGATTGGATCAAATGCCTCTTCAACCACAGTTGGTGGTTGAACCTTTTGACAGATGGGCCTTAGATTTTGTTGGCTCTATCAACCCTCATTCCAAGAAGAAATCCTACATCTTGGTTTGTACCGAATACATGACAAAATGGGTAGAAGCTGTGGCTTTGGTGAAAGCCAATGACCAGGCTGTAATCGATTTTCTGTATGGTGAAATATTTACCTGTTTTGGAGTACCCAAGGAAGTGGTTACAGATGCAGGACCTTAGTTTGTGTCACATCAATTTGAAGCTTTGCTACGTAAGTACCATATTCAGCACCTCATAGCTTCACCATACCATTCCTAGGCCAATGGCCAGGTGGAAATCACTAACAAAGTTATTGAAGCCATCCTTACCAAAACAGTCAGGAGCCATCGTAGAGAATAGGCTGATAGACTTTTGAAAGCATTGTGGGCATATCGTACTACTTGGCGCAATACTACAGGTTTCTCTCCTTATGACATGGTGTATGGAAAAAGTGTTGTCTTCCCCATTGAATTCGAAATCAAGATGTTGAAGACAGCTATGGAGGTAAACATAGATGTGACTGAAGCCCAGAGGAGCAGATTGAATCAATTAAATGAACTTGATGAGAAACGTTTAGATGCTGTGGATCAAACAGTATTAATTCAGCAATAGAGATCTAATTAGCACGATCTATTCATCAAAAAGAAAGTCTTCTGCGAAGGAGACTAGGCATTATTATATGATTCAATATTCAAAAGAGACTTCAAGGGTAAGTTACACACAAGATGGTTGGGCCCATAACTAGTAGATATAATATTTGATAATGGTACAGTTTGTCTGGTTACCATTGATGAGAATTGTGCACCATTATTTGCTAATGGTCACAGGCTGCGATTGTACCATAAGCCCATTTCAAAGGACGCATTCAGTACTTCACATATTGCAGCTGATCCAGAATACCAATTAGAACAAGGGCAGGAATCTTTCTCTGCCCCTATCAATCTTTAGACAATCGCTGTGATTCCTACATAAATTTTTGTACATAAATAAATTGATATTATTATTATTATTTTTATTTTCCTTTACGCTTGATCCATTTTTTTTAAAGAATATGTGCAGGGATGTACCTGAGGAGCAATGGTCATGATCGGGCCTAATGACCAGGGGTGTCCTTTTGTAACTTCCTGCTTCAGAAGAAAACACCTTAAAATAAACAGTGAACAGTCAGTCACAGCTGCGATTCCTATAAAAATTGCCTATTTTTCTGTTTACCTGCAGCTGCAACACTGTAAAAACATTTTTTTTTTGTTTCGCGTAGCTTCCACACCGTAAATATTTGTCTATTTTTTTGTCTACCTATAGCTGCAACACCGTAAAATAATGCCCTTTTCCCCATTTCGCGCAGTTGCAACACCATAAAATAATGCCTTTTTTCCTATTCTGCGCAGCTATAACACCGTAAAACAACACCCTTTTTCCCGTTTCGTGTAGCTGCAACACTGTACAAACTTGCCTATTTTTCCGTTTATCTGCAGCTACAACATCATAACCTAATTCCTTTTTCCGTCCTGCGAAGCTGTGACTACTTTTCAATTTTGCCCATTTTTACCTTTTCCAGCAGCTGTGACTTTGTTTCAATTTTGGCCATTTTTACCTTTTCCGGCAGCTGCGACTCCATTTCACTCTTGCCCATTTTTACCTTTTCCGGCGGCTATGACTTGTTGGCTAGGAGAATTGTACTAGGCCAAATTATGGAAAGACATCCCACACACTTGACTTAATGCAATATTATATGTGTTTAAAGTAATTGTCCTTCACAGGATCAAGGCCTTGCTGCTTGTATGATGTGCTCTCAAAATAGAGAGTCTCTCTAAGGTGGGTGTGTGCCAAGTTTACTCAAACCAAACTGCTAACAAATTAGATAAATTTAACCTAATGACTAACTAATGCTAAAGATTATCTTAAGCTAAATGCAGAAAATAGTAGCTCCTAATTCTATTCTCTGATAACCTAAATGCAGACTACCTATCTCAGACAAGAGCATGAGTTAAAATTAATATTAATTCAGCTTACATTTAAAAGATAAACATATAATAATTTAAATTGAAGAACAATCTCACAATCAAACTATTACATGCTAAAAAAAAACTTAAAAGCTCTTACAAATTAATGGATTAAGATCACGAAAAAAATGTTAGATGTTTTTAATTCTACAAAGTAAATCAATATCAGTTGATAGATCAAATGCAACAACAATCACTATCTTTCAAAATAATTTTTAAAAGACTCTGATCATAAGAAATGAAGCATCAACTAAAAGCAAAGTTACAGTTTGCTTCAATCCAACAGAAAATAATGATGAACAGAACAAGTAATCTGCTTCAATTACTCCATAAAAGAAATTTTACAAAGCTATGAGAACATGTTCTGTTAGCTGGAATATTTCACCTCCTGTGGAGAACAAGGTGTTCCATTGGTCTGAATGGTTCAGATCCGGAACAAATAGAGGACAGAGGTTGAAGACTCTCCCTAGACGCTACAGATATCTAGAATACAAGGCTTTGACAGTTCACCTGTGTTCCTGCAAAAAATCTGAACACGAAATGAATCAAAGCAACCAGAATATGATCTACTAATATATGCTAGTGACTAAGGAATCTAGCAACATATATATTCCAAATCACAACAACAACATCATATGTGGGACAGTAATCAACTTGCATTAGAAATATGAAGAAGTTTACAACCAATCCTTAGTGTTGACATGCATCTCCATGAAACCAGCTCTTCATCCCCAAAAGCTCCGACTCTAGCTCTCTATGCTCTCTCCAAATGATCTTGGGCCAAGGATCAATCCAACAGCATAACAATACCTTCAATGTTCTCCCCTCAACAATGGCTATGAGCTCATATTTATAGGGATTTAATGAATAGAGATGGTTGAGAAATTAGTGGGTGAGGTGGTCTCTAAGATCCTAGGATGAGGGATCTCAAGCTTAACCAACCCACAACAGTAGGGATAAGGCAGTACACGAGGATTATCATCTAGAAGCCTCGAGAAACTTCTCTTTTTCCCTTTTTACCCAGGGTACTGCGCTTCTCCTTCTATGACAGAGCGGTTTTGGTAATAACCGCCTATGGACCAAGGGCAATGGGCGGTGGCACCGCTTGTGGACAACCTGTGAAAGGAACTGCGAGTCGGGGTACCACTCCTAGATAAAGGGGCATGCGCGGTGCTAGGAATTTGTATGATAGATTGATGAAAAACCATTTAGTTTCCACTCCAGAAGCTAGGATTTAGGGCAAGTAGGTATGTCAAATGTCTTATCACATGATGGTGACAGGATTTTGGTATAACAGGTTCCAATGTCCATTCAAAGCACCATAACTTCAAAATAGTTTTGATGTATCAGCCTTAGGAAACACCTTCGTCTCTGGTTCCATGAGAAAAACTCAGTTTTGTATAGGAACAAGAAAACAAAACAAAAGGAGAAACACAGTCGTCTCTCTAGTTTACGGAGACCATCCTTAGTAGAGAAAATTACAGAAAAATGAAAACAAAATAAGATTTGCTCAGTTTCTTGGAGTGTACCTCTCCCCCTACACAGTCAAACTTCTTCTGCTTAAATAGATAGAAAGGATGATAACAATCTCCACAAACAACTCCTACAACTGGATGTCTGGCGAATTTTCTAGAATCACTCCGGCTCAAACAGGTCTACATATCTCACAACTCCTGCACTATTTTTGAAAATGGACTACAATGAAGGGTAAAATAACCCATTTGGGAAGTGGGTTTTGAACAGAATCACAATATTCCTTTTGGTTTGCTCGTAATCCATCGGGTAAAATATCCTCTCCCTACTAGTGCGCGATTCACTTTCGTTAACTTCTTTGACGGTTTCAAAAAATTAGTTTCCCTTCTTTAAACTCTACACATTAAAAGTATATATTATACAACCATAAAAATAATGCGTGGATAGAAGTGAATTAAAATATGGAGTGATAATTCATATAATGGAATAAATCTAAATAATGAAAATCTTCCCTTGAAAATTAAGCGATCACAAGCTTTGGATCATTGGCAATGCATGCTGATTTCTTGTTATTCTAGTGTCTTTTATCAGCACTTATTATCATGGCAATTGCAAAGATGTACACACTTTTCTCATTGTGATATTCTGTTTGGAGAGGTAGATCGAATCTTTTGTTTCTGTTTTGTTCATCATTGATAGTTGATCTTTTTTCTTCTTCATAATGAGATATGCTTGGATATCGGTGCAACTATCTCCTGGTGCTGGTGAACAGTTTGAACTATGTGCAATTCCAGATGTTTTAGTAGCATCTTTCCACTCTTTATTTTCTAGGGAATAAATTCAATGCATATGAACATGTTTTCTATTGAACATGCGACGAGTATGGTAACATTAATGAGAGATCATCAATATGAGTTGGTCGTTCCTTAACTTGTGTTCTGGTGCTAGAATCATGCCACAGTTGAGCGATCAGAGGACATATAGGACTTCCAGGATCTTTTCATATCATGGCATTTTCTCATACGATTAACTTGAAGATAATAATCAAATATCATATTTCAAAGTTATTATATGAGAAAGTAACAAACAAAACTAAAGCTTTGTCTTAAGCCAATGTGAATAACAATGAGATGGAAATACTTCTTAATAAGAAATAAATAATAAGTTCCACCTCCTCCAGTACTTTATTCTTATTATTCTATTTCCTCAACGTATGAAATATTAATTTTTGAAATTATATGAACCTCTCCAAAAAGGAAAAATTTACCTTTTTAGAAAATGAGTCGATCTAGATTTACTTCAAATGCATATTTGTCATAGTTTAAGGAATAATTAATTTGAAACCAATGGATACCAATTCTTAAAAGGTTAATTTATTTAAAATTTCTTCATTTATAATATATGATTTAAACCAATCTCTTTAGAAGAATATCAAAATGTATTTAGCTAATATAAAAGTTAATTAAAATAAATATGGTCAATATTGTTTTAAATAAGAGTGAAGATAATTAGACAATAATAAGGAAGATGCATTAACTTTTATGTTAGCTTTTAGTAATAAGGAAGACTGATTTAATATTTCCATGCATGAGAACATTTCATAAGCCATAAATATCCCATGAAATTCTTATTTTTAAGAGAAATTATAGCTTTGCTTTCATATGCGTTTGAATGAAAAATGAATACAAATGAACTTCAACTAAAATTATGAAATTCATATAAAGTTGCAAAATCAATCAAGAATTTTAAGGCTCACAAAAATTGAATAAACCTAAAGACATGGTTCCATTCTTTCAAAACATAATTTGAAATCCCATCGTTGAGCATTTTATTAATTTATGTCAATCTTAAAAAGTGCTCATTAAATTCATTTATGTATTACTGAAGGACCAAACCAACTTGTAGAGGTTAAAATAAGAGTATACAATCATTGTTTAGAAACCAGAAACTCGCCAAACTCTTAAGCTATGAAAACCAAGCCAAATGACAAGCAATGGAAAAATGAAGGATCAAGAAAAGGAAGCCATGAAATCACCTAATGAGTTAAGCAAGATCAACTGAAAACACATTAAAATCTATGTATTTACAAAATTCATATGGGGATCCCTTGATTTCGTACAAAATCAAGGGGAGTTCTTGGAGTGCCAACAAATGATGACATGCTGGGTGAACCAGTTATCTATGCAAAATAATTCCGAATCTTAAATAATATAAGAGAAATAATGATAAAGACCTCTTCAAATGCCAATTTATCGCATAACTTAATCCTGCCATTGGCTTATATATGTAAAGATTGAACCAAAAATTTCAAAATCAATCAAACTATCCCTACCATTATCTAAAATCTTATAAAGATAAATGATTATTCTACAAATGAAAAAAGAAATTTTCCAATGAATTAGTTTCTCTTAACCAAAATAAGTCAAAGAACACGTAGTATGTAGGTATGACCTCAATACCATAGGATAAACGTTTTTAACCTCACTTAGATTCTTTTATCCCAACCACTAGATATATATAAATCCCTTTTTTTTTCGTTTTTAACCTCACTTAGATGCTTTTATCCCAACCACTAGATATATATAAATCCCTTTTTTTTCCTTTTTTTTTTCCTGACAAATAATAAATAAAGACATTAACTGAAGACTACTACCTTGTCTTGGTAACCAGATGTTCGCAACATCATTCACAAGAACTGCTGAAAAATTAAAAGGTCGGCTCATGATGAGACCTCCTTTCTCCTAATCAACGATTAAGAGCCATCACCCTGGCTTGGTAACTAGATGTGGTAATCTCACTTCAACAGAGCTTATGATCATGACGGGTCGGCTCGTGATGAGACCTCCCGTTCTTCAGTTAATCCCTCATATTTTATTAATGTTATGTACAATGAATAATATTAAGGTTATTGTTTATCTCAAGAGAGATTACTTAGTGGATGGGGAAGCAGATCCAAATGGCCCACTAAAGAGAAAAGGATGGCGTAAAAAGTATAAAAGATAACTTACGATTCCTGACTTACTTCAATCTGGGGAAAATGATTCCTTTGAAAAGAAACTCATCTACATTATAGCATAATTTTGAGAGATAAAGATCCTAGATAATAGCCGAGTAACTCAATTAATCCATCAATATGATCCATAATAAATTTTTCAAAGCCAAGACTAATCTCGCTATGGTTTGAATCTTGACAAAAGAAGAGTGTCTTTATAGTGATGTCCCTTTAACAGAAAATGATTTGAATCAAATACTTGACAAAAATACATGGTTTTGATCACCATATACTAAAATTAGTTTACCCCTTTTTGGAAAACAAACAAACCACTGAAAAGAAAATCCTATCAACTTGCAAAATAAAACCAATCAAAGCAAAGAATCTAAAATGAATATATGAAAACACAAAAATAAAAACTCAGCCCTGAATAAATTAACATCTTACATGGAGAAAAATTAAATAGCTATATCACAAATGAAATGAAAAGAAAGAATTAGTTTCTACAAGATGAAAAATGTGTGTCTCTCTCTTTTTTTTAAATATAATTTGCAACATAAGGATTTGTTAAGAATAGGCAAGATGTTTAATAAGTTAGGCCCTCTTGTTAATAAGTAAAAGAAAACAAACCTAAAACAAACAAATTTAAACTAAATCGTAATTACAAATGCAGTTACAACTCAAAATATTTTTGTATTGATGTACAACAACATTCTTTGTTTTCTTAAAAGTTCTTGCTTATGATAATAAAAAATGTATAAATCATTTTCTCAATTAAGTCAAAAAAATTAAAAGATATATGACTTAAAAAGAAAATGTTAAACAAATATAATTATAAGCAAGAGGGTAAAAGGTAAGGAAAACATCCCTGAATGTATTAAAAAGTGTCACCTCTTGAGCTTGAAATTGGCATCATCTTCATAAATGCATTTATTCAAAACAAAACAATAAATGGTAAAAATGAAGAAAAACTAATCTAAACCTAAGCCTAACTATGTACAAGAGAAATCAATTGTAATGAAAATTAAGTAAAGTGAAATAGCCAATGAAGCCATCGAAGCATTTTCATTTCTGTAAGAAAAACATCACTTTCAATTAGTAGAAGAAAATTATATGTTAATAATAGAAAAGTAGATGCATTGTGCTTACCACTAAAATCTTTACTTGTATATACAGAAAATAAAGCCTTACCATTGAGTGGAGACTTCTTGAGATACAAATTTTCGAGCCACTCCGCAATCCTATCATGAAGCTTAGAATGCAAAGTATGATCTAACAATATGAATTCCATATGTTGTAAAAATATCTTATGAGAATCAATTCGAAGAATCAAATCACTAGCATTTGTCACACTAACAACTAGAAGAATTGGTTTTAAATACAAAGTAGGTTCATGAAATGATGTAATAGGTGAATGAATTGGTAGTGGCCTAATGTCGAAAGAAGTAATATTATTTAAAGGGTCAACAACTAAAAGTGAATCAATTAAATAGATGTAAGCCTTTGGTGATCACAAGTTATAGGAAACTCTTTAGCAAATATTTTATTATCACCAATCAAATTATATCTCTCATATAAGTAATTCTGATGAGCACAAGCATTTTTAGTTTCGACAAAAATTGGTGTTTTATTCTCATCAAATATCAGTTGACTGTAACCATATTGCAATAAACCTTCTTTATCTTTAAAATATTGTATCGAATGATGGTTTAGTAATAAAGTATGTCCCAATCCCTCAAACTCATGCTTAATAAGTGAATCATCAATGTTAGATATCTCATAAAAATGTGATTTTGAAGTCACATAGTTAGATAATTCAGATGGAATCTTACGCATATCAAAATCAGAAAATAAATCAGGATAAAAAGAAAAGTAAGAATTAGAAGTGAGGAAATTAAAAGAGTCTCTCAATTTAGAAAGATCATTAATATTTCCAAAAGATTTCTCTTTTATTACCTGATTATTTTCAATATAATTTGGTGATGTACCTTTAAGCATTCCATATGAAATTGATTTAATATTATATGATTCAATATTTAAAAGAGACTTCAAGGGTAAGTTACACACAAGATGGTTGGGCCCATAACTGGTAGATATAATATTTGATAATGGTACAGTTCGTCTGGTTACCATTGATGAGAATTGTGCACCATTATTTGCTAATGGTCACAGGCTGCGATTGTACCGTAAGCCCATTTCGAAGGACGCATTCAGTACTTCACATATTGCAGCTGATCCGGAATACCAATTAGAACAAGGGCAGGAATCTTTCTCTGCCCCTGTCAATCTTTAGACAATCGCTGTGATTCCTACATAAATTTTTGTACATAAATAAATTGATATTATTATTATTATTTTTATTTTCCTTTACGCTTGATCCATTTTTTTTAAAGAATATGTGCAGGGATGTACCTGAGGAGCATTGGTCATGATCGAGCCTAATGACTAGGGGCTTCCTTTTGTAACTTTCTGCTTCAGAAGAAAACACCTTAAAATAAACAGTGAACAGTCAGTCATAGCTGCGATTCCTATAAAAATTGCCTATTTTTCTGTTTACCTGCAGCTGCAACACTGTAAAATCGTTTTTTTTTCCGTTCCGCGTAGCTTCCACACCGTAAATATTTGTCTATTTTTTCGTCTACCTATAGCTGCAACACCGTAAAATAATGCCCTTTTTCCCATTTCGTGCAGCTGCAACACCATAAAATAATTCCCTTTTTCCTATTCTGCGCAGCTGTAACACTGTAAAACAACACCCTTTTTCCCGTTTCGTGCAGCTGTAACACTGTACAACCTTGCCTATTTTTCCGTTTATCTGCAGCTACAACATCATAACCTAATTCCTTTTTCCGTCCTGCCAAGCTGTGACTACTTTTAAATTTTGCCCATTTTTACCTTTTCCGGCAGCTGTGACTTCGTTTCAATTTTGCCCATTGTTACCTTTTTCGGCAGCTGCGACTCCATTTCACTCTTGCCCATTTTTACATTTTCCGGCGGCTATGACTTGTTGGCTAGGAGAATTGTACTAGGCCAACTTATGGAAAGACATCCCACACACTTGACTTAATGCAATATTATATGTGTTTAAAGTAATTGTCCTTCACAGGATCAAGGCCTTGCTGCCTGTATGATGTGCTCTCAAAATAGAGAGTCTCTCTAAGGTGGGTGTGTGCCAAGTTTACTCAAACCAAACTGCTAACAAATTAGATAAATTTAACCTAATGACTAACTAATGCTAAAGATTATCTTAAGCTAAATGCAGAAAATAGTAGCTCCTAATTCTATTCTATGATAACCTAAATGCAGACTACCTATCTCAGACAAGAGCATGAGTTAAAATTAATATTAATTCAGCTTGCATTTAAAAGATAAACATATAATAATTTAAATTGAAGAACAATCTCACAATGAAACTATTACATGCTAAAAAAAAACTTAAAAGCTCTTACAAATTAATGGATTAAGATCACGAAAAAAATGTTAGATGTTTTTAATTCTACAAAGTAAATCAATATCAGTTGATAGATAAAATGCAACAACAATCACTATCTTTCAAAATAATTTTTAAAAGACTCTGATCATAAGAAATGAAGCATCAACTAAAAGCAAAGTTACAGTTTGCTTCAATCCCACAGAAGATAATGATGAACAGAACAAGTAATCTGCTTCAATTACTCCATAAAAGAAATTTTACAAAGCTATGAGAACATGTTCTGTTAGCTGGAATATTTCACCTCCTGCGGAGAACAAGGTGTTCCATTGGTCTGAATGGTTCAGATCCAGAACAAATAGAGGACAGAGGTTGAAGACTCTCCCTAGACGCTATAGATATCTGGAATACAAGGCTTTGACAGTTCACCTGTGTTCCTGCAAAAAAGCTCAACACGAAATGAATCAAAGCAACCAGAATATGATCTACTAATATATGCTAGTGACTAAGGAATATAGCAACATATATATGCCAAATCACAACAACAACATCATATGTGGGACAGTAATCAACTTGCATTAGAAATATGAAGAAGTTTACAACCAAGCCTTAGTGTTGACATGCATCTCCATGAAACCAGCTCTTCATCCCCAAAAGCTCCGACTCTAGCTCTCTATGCTCTCTCCAAATGATCTTGGGCCAAGGATCAATCCAACAGCATAACAATACCTTCAATGTTCTCCCCTCAACAATGGCTATGAGCTCATATTTATAGGGCTTTAATGAATAGAGATGGTTGAGAAATTAGTGGGTGAGGTGGTCTCTAAGATCCTAGGATGAGGGATCTCGAGCTTAACCAACCCACAACTGTAGGGATAAGGCAGTACACGAGGCTTATCATCTAGAAGCCTCGAGAAACTTCTCTTTTTCCCTTTTTACCCAGGGTACCGCGCTTCTCCTTCTATGATAGAGCGGTTTTGGTAATAACCGCCTATGGACCAAGGGAAATGGGCGGTGGCATCGCTTGTGGACAACCTGTGAAAGGCACTGCGAGTAGGGGTACCACTCCTAGATAAAGGGGCATGCGCGGTGCTAGAAATTTGTATGATAGATTGATGAAAAACCATTTAGTTTCTGCTCCAGAAGCTAGGATTCAGGGCAAGTATGTATGTCAAATGTCTTATCACATGATGGTGACAGGATTTTGGTATAACAGGTTCCAATGTCCATTCAAAGCACCATAACTTCAACATAGTTTTGATGTATCAGCCTTAGGAAACACCTTCGTCTCTGGTTCCATGAGAAAAACTCAGTTTTGTATAGGAACAAGAAAACAAAACAAAAGGAGAAACACAATCGTCTCTCTAGTTTACGGAGACCATCCTTAGTAGAGAAACTTACAGAAAAATGAAAACAAAATAAGATTTGCTCAGTTTCCTGGAGTGTTCCTCTCCCCCTACACAGTCAAACTTCTTCTGCTTAAATAGATAGAAAGGATGATAACAATCTCCACAAACAACTCCTACAACTGGATGTCTGGCGAATTTTCTAGAATCACTCCGGCTCAAACAGGTCTACATATCTCACAACTCCTGCACTATTTTTGAAAATGGCCTACAATTAAGGGTAAAATAACCCATTTGGGAAGTGGGTTTTGAATAGAATCACAATATTCCTTTTGGTTTGCTCGTAATCCATCGGGTAAAATATCCTCTCCCTACTAGTGCGCGATTCACTTTCGTTAACTTCTTTGACGGTTTCAAAAAATTAGTTTCCCTTCTTTAAACTCTGCACATTAAAAGTATATATTATACAACAATAAAAATAATGCATGGATAGAAATTAATTAAAATATGGAGTGATAATTCATATAATGGAATAAATCTAAATAATGAAAATCTTCCCTTGAAAATTAAGCGATCACAAGCTTTGGATCGTTGGCAATGCGTGCTGATTTCTTGTTATTCTAGTGTCTTTTATCAGCACTTATTATCATGGCAATTGCAAAGATGTACACACTTTTCTCATTGTGATATTCTGTTTGGAGAGGTAGATCGAATCTTTTGTTTCTGTTTTGTTCATCATTGATAGTTGATCTTTTTTCTTCTTTAGAATGAGATATGCTTGGATATCGGTCCAACTATCTCCTGGTGCTGGTGAACAGTTGGAACTATGTGCAATTCCAGATGTTTTAGTAGCATCTTTCCACTCTTTATTTTCTAGGGAATAAATTCAATGCATCTGAACATGTTTTCTATTGAACATGCGACGAGTATGGTAACATTAATGAGAGATCATCAATATGAGTTGGTCGTTCCTTAACTTGCGTTCTGGTGCTAGAATCATGCCACAGTTGAGCGATCAGAGGACATATAAGACTTCCAGGATCTTTTCATATCATGGCATTTTCTCATACGATTAACTTGAAGATAATAATAAAATATCATATTTCAAAGTTATTATATGAGAAAGTAACAAACAAAACTAAAGATTTGTCTTAAGCCAATGTGAATAAAAATGAGATGGAAATACTTCTTAATAAGAAATAAATTATAAGTTCCACCTCCTCCATTACTTTATTTTTATTATTCTATTTCCTCAACGTATGAAATATTAATTTTTGAAATTATATGAACCTCTCCAAAAAGGAAAAATTTACCTTTTTAGAAAATGAGTCGATCTAGATTTACTTCAAATGCATATTTGTCATAGTTTAAGGAATAATTAATTTGAAACCAATGGATACCAATTCTTAAAAGGTTAATTTATTTAAAATTTCTTCATTTATAATATATGATTTAAACCAATCTCTTTAGAAGAATATCAAAATGTATTTAGCTAATATAAAAGTTAATTAAAATAAATATGGTCAATATTGTTTTAAATAAGAGTGAATATAATTAGACAATAATAAGGAAGATGCATTAACTTTTATGTTAGCTTTTAGTAATAAGGAAGATTGATTTAATATTTCCATGCATGAGAACGTTTCATAAGCCATAAATATCCCATGAAATTCTTATTTTTAAGAGAAATTATAGCTTTGCTTTCATATGCTTTTGAATGAAAAATGAATACAAATGAACTTCAACTAAAATTATGAAATTCATATAAAGTTGCAAAATCAATCAAGAATTTTAAGGCTCACAAAAATTGAATAAACCTAAAGACATGGTTCCGTTCTTTCAAAACATAATTTGAAATCCCATCGTTGAGCATTTTATTAATTTATGTCAATCTTAAAAAGTGCTCATTAAATTCATTTATGCATTACTGAAGGACCAAACCAACTTGTAGAGGTTAAAATAAGAGTATACAATCATTGTTTGGAAACCAGAAACCCGCCAAACTCTTAAGCTATGAAAACCAAGCCAAATGACAAGAAATGGAAAAATGAAGGATCAAGAAAAGGAAGCCATGAAATCACCTAATGAGTTAAGCAAGATCAACTGAAAACAAATTAAAATCTATGTATTTACAAAATTCATATGGGGATCCCTTGATTTCATACAAATTCAAGGGGAGTTCTTGGAGTGCCAACAAATGATGACATGCTGGGTGAACCAGTTATCTCTGCAAAATAATTCCGAATCTTAAATAATATAAGAGAAATAATGATAAAGACCTCTTCAAATGCCAATTTCCCAATCGCATAACTTAATCCTGCCATTGGCTTATATATGTAAAGATTGAACCAAAAATTTCAAAATCAATCAAACTATCCCTACCATTATCTAAAATATTATAAAGATAAATGATTATTCTACAAATGAAAAAAGAAATTTTCCAATGAATTAGTTTCTCTTAACCAAAATAAGTCAAAGAACACGTAGTATGTAGGTATGACCTCAATACCATAGGATAAACGTTTTTAACCTCACTTAGATGCTTTTATCCCAACCACTAGATATATATAAATCCCTTTTTTTTTCGTTTTTAACCTCACTTAGATGCTTTTATCCCAACCACTAGATATATATAAATCCCTTTTTTTTCCTTTTTTTTTTCCTGACAAATAATAAATAAAGACATTAACTGAAGACTACTACCTTGTCTTGGTAACCAGATGTTGGCAGCATCATTCACAAGAACTGCTGAAAAATTAAAAGGTCAGCTCATGATGAGACCTCCTTTCTCCTAATCAACGATTAAGAGCCATCACCCTGGCTTGGTAACTAGATGTGGTAATGTCACTTCAACAGAGCTTATGATCATGATGGGTCGGCTCGTGATGAGACCTCCCGTTCTTCAGTTAATCCCTCATATTTTATTAATGTTATGTACAATGAATAATATTAAGGTTATTGTTTATCTCAAGAGAGATTACTTAGTGGATGGGGAAGCAGATCCAAATGGCCCACCAAAGAGAAAAGGATGGCGTAAAAAGTCTAAAAGATAACTTACGATTCCTGACTTACTTCAATCTGGGGAAAATGATTTCTTTGAAAAGAAACTCATCTACATTATAGCATAATTTTGAGAGATAAAGATCCTAGATAATAGCCGAGTAACTCAATTAATCCATCAATATGATCCATAATAAATTTTTCAAAGCCAAGACTAATCTCGCTATGGTTTGAATCTTGACAAAAGAAGAGTGTCTTTATAGTGATGTCCCTTTAACAGAAAATGATTTGAATCAAATACTTGACAAAAATACATGGTTTTGATCACCATATACTAAAATTAGTTTACCCCTTTTTGGAAAACAAACAAACCACTGAAAAGAAAATCCTATCAACTTGCAAAATAAAACCAATCAAAGCAAAGAATCTAAAATGAATATATGAAAACACAAAAATAAAAACTCAGCCCTGAATAAATTAACATCTTACATGGAGAAAAATTAAATAGCTATATCACAAATGAAATGAAAAGAGAGAATTAGTTTCTACAAGATGAAAAATGTGTGTCTCTCTCTTTTTTTTAAATATAATTTGCAACATAAGGATTTGTTAAGAATAGGCAAGATGTTTAATAAGTTAGGCCCTCTTGTTAATAAGTAAAAGAAAACAAACCTAAAACAAACAAATTTAAACTAAATCGTAATTACAAATGCAGCTACAACTCAAAAGATTTTTGTATTGATGTACAACAACATTCTTTGTTTTCTTAAAAGCTCTTGCTTATGATCATAAAAAATGTATAAAACATTTTCTCAATTAAGTCAAAAAAATTAAAAGATATATGACTTAAAAAGAAAATGTTAAACAAATATAATTATAACCAAGAGGGTAAAAGGTAAGGAAAACATCCCTGAATGTATTAAAAAGTGTCACCTCTTGAGGTTGAAATTGGCATCATCTTCATAAATGCATTTATTCAAAACAAAACAATAAATGGTAAAAATGAAGAAAAACTAATCTAAACCTAAGCCTAACTATGTACAAGAGAAATCAATTGTAATGAAAATTAAGTAAAGTGAAATAGCCAATAAAGCCATCGAAGCATTTTCATTCCTGCAAGAAAAACATCACTTTCAATTAGTAGAAGAAAATGATATGTTAATAATAGAAAATTAGATGCATTGTGCTTACCACTAAAATCTTTACTTGTATATACAGAAAATAAAGCCTTACCATTGAGTGCAGACTTCTTGAGATACGAATTTTCGAGCCACTCCGCAATCCTATCATGAAACTTAGAATGCAAAGTATGATCTAACAATATGAATTCCATATGTTGTAAAAATATCTTATGAGAATCAATTCGAAGAATAAAATCACTAGCATTTGTCACACTAACAACTGGAAGAATTGGTTTTAAATACAAAGTAGGGTCATGAAATGATGTAATAGGTGAATGAATTGGTAGTGGCCTAATGTCGAAAGAAGTAATATTATTTAAAGGGTCAACAACTAAAAGTGAATCAATTAAATAGATGTAAGCCTTTGGTGATCACAAGTTATAGGAAACTCTTTAGCAAAGATTTTATTATCACCAATCAAATTATATCTCTCATATAAGTAATTCTGATGAGCACAAGCATTTTTAGTTTCGACAAAAATTGGTGTTTTATTCTCATCAAATATCGGTTGATTGTAACCATATTGCAATAAACCTTCTTTATCTTTAAAATATTGTATCGAATGATGGTTTAGTAATAAAATATGTCCCAATCCCTCAAACTCATGCTTAATAATGAATCATCAATGTTAGATATCTCATAAAAATGTGATTTTGAAGTCACATAGTTAGATAATTCAGATGGAATCTTACGCATATCAAAATCAGAAAATAAATCAGGATAAAAAGAAAAGTAAGAATTAGAAGTGAGGAAATTAAAAGAGTCTCTCAATTTAGAAAGATCATTAATATTTCCAAAAGATTTCTCTTTTATTACCTGATTATTTTCAATATAATTTGGTGATGTACCTTTAAGCATTCCATATGAAATTGATTCAAGATCAAGATTAATTGATAATCCTTCATGTAAATCAAAACTTGTATCAATCTTTGCTTGAAAACGATTAATCTCTTTTCATGAACAACATTTAGTTGAGCAACTAAGACTCATGTCATATTCTTCAACTTTTTCTATTGAATTTCTAGAACACATAAAATTATCATTAACATATTTGTGTTCTTTGTAACAAAAGAATCTGAATATTGTCGTTCATCAGCATAATCAACTTCTCTATCTATACAAGTAAATTCATCATTAATAAGTTCTTTCCCATTTGATTCCTTAATATATATAGGTTCAATATTTTGGATAAAATAAGTATGCCTTTCTCCTTTGAGAAGAGAATAATCATCGGAAGGAGTTGGTACCTATTCTACTTCGATGTTGTCACCTTGGGGTTGGGTAGAACTTATGGAAGTATCTGAATCAATGATAAAGGAAGAAGTTTCTAGAAGGGTTGGTAAATGATTTGTTGAAACATCCTTTTGACAAATGTCTTGATTTTGTTGAATAAGAGGAACTTGAGAGTTGAAAACAATATTTAAAAGATCAGATTCAGAAGGTAAATCAGTAATATGAAATTTGCAAAGGATATGAGAAAGCCTTATTGAAAAGTCTTCTGAAGACTCACCTTTCTTCCTTCGAAGAGCGTGCAATTCACTACATAGTTTATTAGAATCATAATCCTTAAAAGTATCTAAAAATTCATGTGCAAATTGAAATCATGTAAAAACGAAATTAGGTGGAAAGGCCAACCAGCATTTGATTCGTCCTTTGAGAGTAAGAGAAAATAACCTGCAAGTAGCACTAAGATCAATAATCTTATGTTTATTACATTTAGAAAAAAAATTCTTGAGGTGTTTCCTTGCAGATATATGTTGAGAAATAGGGCAGACCCGGGTTTTACACCTTTTACTTCGAACCAACAAAAGACCCACAGTGTTAGCCCTTTCGGCAACAACCTGCGCGCAGGTTGCAGTCTCACCCGAAACAGCTATGGGGTGCCGCAGAATCAGGTTTATGCAAGCAGAAGAGGGATATTACTGTACCTTAAGCCTTTAATAACTTATAATCAATTAACATAGAGCTCCGACATTCATATATATAACTTCACATATAAATAAACAAACAGTGACTTGCTTAACCCTTTACTGGGAATTCATAGCAAAGCTATTCGTTAGCAGTGATCTTACTTATCAGATATATATATTCATCAATGCATAAAGAACATAACAAAAATAACACAAGAACCACAACACCAGATATAACGTGGTTCACCCCCAGTGTAGGGGCTACGTCCACAAAACTGCGTTTTATTCAACTCTTTACAAAATCACAGTTCTGATCTGTGCACTCAGCTGCAGATCCCTTCAAGTCATTAAATCCACACACACAGCTACAGGCCTCTGCGCACACAGCTGCAGATATTCTAATCACTTACAAAAACCCTCTGCGCACACAGCTGTAGAGGTCGTCCACACACACAGCTGGGACTTAACCTTTTCTTACAAAATAACCTTAGCTTCGCAGCAATTCCTTATATATAAAAGCCTTACCTGAATTATTTACAAGAGTGCCTATTTATACAGCTCACTATTGCAAAACCATGGACTTAAACCATGGGCACCCCAAACCCTAAACCCTGGACTTAAACCATGGGTTAATTACAAAAATGGGGATTTGACTCAACCTTGACACCCCTAGGACTATTTTGAGCCATAACTCCGCTTACAAACTCTTTCAAGCCCGTGGAGTTACCCACCATAAGGACCCTTAGGGTGCATGCCCCAACAAGCCCCTAAGACTCACCAGTGTCCCATCCCGGGACAATCTGCTGCTCTTCTGGTAGACGAACTTTGTCAGCAAGGACAGTGTACTGCTTGTTGAGATCATGCATGATACTGTCGGTAGCTTGCTCCTTTTCTACCAACTCCTGCAGTACCTAGGCTGATGCTTCGCTGGCCTTTTGCTGCGCAAATGCATCATATTCCTTCAGAACTTTAAATTGGGTGTCCACAGTAATACTCAACTCGAAAGATTCATTGATAAGTGGCTGCAGAGCATTTTCCACTTCTGTTGCCTTTGCTCTGCACGATTCAATTTCATGTTGGAGTTCGTTGCTTCGCTTTACCTTGAGCATTTTCTCCATGGGTGGTAGAGTCTTAATTGCTGCTTTTACTGCATCCAATTCTGCCTGTCGCTGCCGAATGGTTTCTTGCAGCTGTCCAATTCTTGGATGTTCCTGCAGGGTGGTCCAAGTCTCAACACTGTCTTCTAACAGCTTTGCTACGCTTCCCACAATATTAGAAATTTTTTCTGCGGACGCTTGAATGTCTGCACGACGCTGTTCTTTGGCCTTAGGTGGACTTTCTGGAGGGATGCGAAGTTGAAGCTCCGCGATCTGAGTCTCATGTTCTGCTTTGAGCTTCTCAATTTCACTACGGGACTGCTGTGTGTAGTCTTTCAACCTGACTAGTCTTTGTTCTGGCTCTTCCACCAGCTGTACGTTGAAGTCAGGAAGAATTCGACATGCTTCATCCAAAACTCGGACCAGTGTAATCCACTTACGTTCTGTGTCCCTCTTTCATTGCTCTGCTACTTCCAGCTGCACTGCGAGGCTATCATTCTGCTTCCTGGTATCGTTCAACTATTTTTGTGAATACTGGTCTCGGGCCTGGATTTCCTTTGCGATAGCTGACTGGCAGAGATGTAGTTCTATCATGGACATTTTGGTGTAATCAATTCCTACTGTCATGCTCATCTCTGCGCGAGATGCTGCATTAGTTATGATGAGGGCAGTGGTGGATACTTGGCCCTTGTTTTCTCGAGCTGGCCATTGCTTGAGGTCGGGCTGCACACTTACCGGGGTACTACTGGCTACAGTGCCGGTCGCCGATTGTGCTGCTAAGTCCTTCAGCTCCGATATGTGATGTGCGACACCACTGATGGCATCCAAATGCACAGTGGCAAACTCTGACCATTTCTTGGTAAGAACTTCTGTGGACTTCAACAAAGCCTCATCAAGCTCCTCACTTGTCAAGCCAGGTGTGTCGTTGATATTCTTATCCTTTGACACCTTCGCTTTCTTTCGGGGCTGCGATGTGTTCACTTCCTCTACTTTTGGTGTCTTGCGCTTATCCTGCCTGTTAGGGTCTGGAGTGGTTTTGACTGAGTCTTGTCCTTCTTCTTCGTCGGTTTTTCCTTCTCCACCCTGGTTGCTGTCATTCTGCTGCAACTCAGTCTGTTCTTTGCTGTCTTCCAGGGGACCTTGCTGCTGCATGTGACTAGGGCCTGCGCCCACATTGGTAACTATGGGGACCAGAATGTGAGGTTTTTTCCCTACATCTTTCAACCATTCAACCAGCCAGTGCTGAACTACTGCCCAGATATCACCCTCAGTGACTACATATGGTAGCTTGAACCATTGATGTTTTTGATCTGCGCGAGCCTGGATGAAAGTATGATGCATGTCGGCGCTGAAGGTGGCTGCGCCGTCATATTGAGAGAATAACTCATTACTGAGCCGTGGGGTTTTTGTGATCTCATACTGGATATTCATCATATAAAAGGAAAATACATAATTTGTCATCTGTTGGTGTGCTTTATCCTGTGAAACCCACAACGATGCGTACCTGGCTGCGCCAGACATGTGCTCTGGTGCATCAGGAAACTGTGCCTCAATAGGTTCTTGCCATCCTACTAGTGCGATGAGGATGAGCAACCATGAGTAATGGAAGGCCCTACCTTTCTCCTGTGCGTCACGAGCGTCTTCCAGGAATTCCTTCGCAATATACGCTGCCCAGTTGTAGTTGTAACCTTCAGCATAGTTCATAGCTATTCTGATAACCGGGGCAGGTACTTCAATTGGTTTGCACTTTTGTATGATTTTGCATGCTAAGAGTTCAGCTGCGAAGCGAATGTGATGTTCCTGAATTGCGGAAGTGTGATACCCGCGTTTTCCCTTCGTTAGGCCGAAGCGTTCCTTCATGGTTTGTGCGAGCTTCGTATCCTCATGCTTTGAGGGAAATTCGGTCACCGGATCAGGCCCTGCTATTGGTAAGCCAGTGATCCTTTGAATGAGCTCACCATTGATAGGAATTTTCTTGTCTCCTATCCATAGGTGGCCGTCATGAACTAGTGCTAGCAGCTGCTTGACCACTACAGTCACCTTGGTGCCGCAACCAAAATGGGGAATGTCGAGCATCTTTAGCAGACCCGCTTGATCCAAGCCGGCAGCCCACCGTTTGACTTCTAATAATGTCGCCCCAGTCTCATCGTACTTGACAAAGTGCAAATACGTTCCTGGTGCGAACTGTGGAAACTTGCCACGATCGCTTGTATCATGGTCGGCATACTTAAGCTGGTGGTAGTGAAGGGGTGCATATTGTGAACTGCTTGTTCCGCCGAGGTGGTTTAACTCCTGGTCGAAGAGGCGGGATATATGGTGGCCGCCGCGGTGCAATATTATCCTCTCCTTCACTTGGGATTTCTACTGAACCAGGCGGATCCATTCTGGGATCCTCCGATGTTTTCCCGGGTTGTTTGTGGCGATCTTCGTTCCGCTTAGAATGAAATTCAGGCTTGAAATGTTTCCTGGCAGACCGTGTTTGCATTGGTGGAATCGGTGCTGGTAGAGTCTCCTCACGTGCTGCAGGCGCAGGTGGGGGGTGAACAATGTTCTGCAGACCTGTCTGTTCAAATTCTCTCAATAAGTCCTCAAGTTCTTGATCGTCGGACATAGGTTCAATTGTGAAACTGCAGAATGTGATTTTCCCATACTCGGGTGTCTTCTTATACAATCCATCGATCAAATCGGCCATAAATGTGCATTGAAGGCACCAAATCTGACTGAGATCCTGCTTCCACGGCACCAGATTTCGGCGGATATCCTTAGGACAGGAAATTAAGGCAATTAAAGTACCGGCACTGCCAAACTGGCAGTGTTCCAACAGTCGGATTTTGTGGTGCGGCGCAACCAGTACCACAGCTGTGTCGCAAGAAGGACCTTCGTCATGATAATGACCTTCGGCATATGCGTGCAAGTTCTGTGACCACACTGTGAGCTTCGCTCCCTTATCATTTTGTGCCGTCCAGTGAGGGTGGGACTGGGCTATTGCTTTATCACTAGACACATTAGCGTGCCGAGGCCCAACCTCGATGTATCGATTTTCGGCTACAGGTGCTTGGATATGGACAAATCTAGGTACCCATTCTGTACGAAGTACAAGCTTCTAAGCTCCATACCAATGCTCCACATCTTCCTGCGGTCTACTCTGCCCATTGAACATGCTGCGCGCCCTCTAGAGCTGATCCCCAAATCTCAGGCGAAGGGAGGTCGGACCAGTTTCCCAACTAGGAAGGTATTTCTGATGGGCAGTCCACCTTCTGGCTGTGGTGACTCCAAATGATGAATCCAGAGTCTCGAGTTTCTGTGGCTCCAGTATCTGTTCTGAGAATGGCACAGTAGACTCCTCTGGGTCTGTCGAACCATCAGAAGTGGGTAAGGTTCTTGTCTGCGAATGAAGCCATCTGAGGGACTTGGTAATTATAGCGCATCTATGTCCATGTATCTCATACAATCGGTTCTGCCAGTTCTCTAAACCATCATCTAAATCCATCATACAAGACCTGTCACTCTGCCAATCCATAATACCTTCGGCAGGAGGGTCAATATAATCTTCTTCCTGTGCTGTGATGTTATAGATGTGCTCCAGAAAATCCTGGTCTTCATCTCTGAGTGGTTCTGTGTATCTTTCTCCTTGGGAAGGGTCTAGGGGTATTATCACTCTCAAACCCTTTCCTTCGAAGGTCATCTATCTCTTCTTAAGGTTAATGACTGCAGCATTTTCCATTACCCATTCAATCCCTTGTAGGGTTGGATAGGGGTTGCTATCATCAATGATCTCAATAACTTCAAAATCCGCCAAAGTATTGACCCCATCAATATCTATTGGGACTCTAGGGAATCTCCCTAGGGGTACAATCCTTTGCTGATTGGCTAACCTCAACTGTATAGGGGACCAAACAAGGGAAGGTTTCCCCATTTGCTCCCAGGTTTGCTTGGTGAGGACATTGACTTCTGATCCTAGATCCAGAATGACATCAGTCATATCATACTCCCCTATCTGAACATTCAATCTCATTTCCCTACCAGTTCTTCGGACACGATTAGTAGTTTTCTCCTTATCAACTCTTCTCTGAGGTTCACAGAAAGCAAGAACTTTTTGCAACTCCGTTAAAGCATTCTGATTCCTCAAGAGTTTCATACAGCTCTGTAAAAAGGAGGACAGTGTAATTACTTTATCCGTCGAAGCATCTTGTAGCTGCGACTCCTGCTGATGTTGCTGCGCGGGTACTACTGCTGTGCTAGGATCAATAAAATTGCACGTGGCCTCCATGACTGTCTCTTGTTTTCTTTCGCTATCAAGTGCTGGGACTTTCTCGGGGGCCTTACGAACCCACGCCTCGGCAGGCTGTTTCTCCATATTCTGTATGTGCATTGTAGCTCCACTCTACGTAACAACATTGATGGCTGGAGCAGGTCTTTGCTCGACGAAAATCAACTGAATATTTTGGGTAGGGCCACTGTTTCATTCCTGAATCTTAGCTATCAGCTGGGGGCACTGCTCGATCACATGATCTACTACGCGGCAATATCGACATGTCGTAGTGGGGTTCCGACAGTCCTGAGCTAGATGCCTGGCTTGGTTACAGTTGTAACACACCACCTGGCCTCTGCCTCTTCCTGCCACACCACCACGACCACGACCTCCAAAAGCACCCCTACCGGAGGCACCACCCCGATAACCGTAGCCATCATTACTCTGTCCCTCATTTTGCACCCGGTAGGCGTCATAGGTGCGCTCTCTCATAAGGTCATAGCTACGACACTCCTCTTCATTATGCCCTACTGACTTATAGAACTTGCAGTAGGGGTTCTTGGGGACTTGTACATACCTATGGAGAAGATGGCAGTTTTCAGGTCGATGCTGGCCAGTTGTCTGATAGATCTCACAATTAGAACAGTGGGGTTGAACGGGTTTGGCGCACCAGTATTCAGGTAATTTTTGACCACATGGCATTGATCCCTATCGTGACCTTCTGTCTGACATTGTGTACACCAAACCTATTCACGACCATTTTTTCCTTTCTTCATATCGCGAAGCTCCAGAGCCATCGCTTCCAACTGTGCTTGGATTTGGGCGATACCAAAATTATCGTCGACAGGAGTGGTCTCAAGCTTCATCGCGATTTCCAGAGCCTCTTGCTGGTCAGCAACCTTCTGTTGCATGAGTGGAGTTCTGATATGTGGTAAAAAGGCTGCAATAAACCATTCCTTGTGCTACGCAGGTCCAATGGTGAAACTGACTTGGTCTAGTAGAACTTTGAACCTCTGGTCAAAGTCCCACACTGATTCGCCACGTCACTGCTGAATCTCTTTCAATTCAGTAATACACAGTGACTCTGATTTGGGCTTCTTAAACTCTTTGACTATTGCTGCTTTAATATCATCTAAAGCATGACTCTGAGTACTGGAGAATTTCATGAACCAGGTCAAAGCCCGGTCCCTGAAAGAAGTAACCAGCTGCACTCTTCGTACATCTTGATCGGTAATGTTCTTAGTATTCCACACTGCTTCACATAAAAACTAGAACTGCTCGGGATCCTCGGATCTAGTTCCTTTGAAAACAGGGAGCTTAATATCATCAGTCATGTGGGCCATTGTAGATCTAGGGGGGTTTGGAGGGGGACAGGGAGTAGGCGGGGGGGAATTTACTGGGGTAGACTGACCTGCGACAGGGATGCTCGGGCTAGGGTGACTTTCAGACTGCGACGGATTTGCAGGGATAACAGGGCTGCGCTGCGGGGTTACCGGAGGGGTTCCAATCGAAGGGTTTTCTTCATGGTCTGATTCTTTAGGATTTACAGGGGAAGGCGCGGTATCCTGACCTAAGGAATAGGATCCAAAATCTCTCTTATACCTTTTTCCACTTCGCAGCAAACTACTTTGCTCGGCGAAGGTGTTGTCACTTGCAAACATATGTTAGTAATACAAAATCTAACAGTCTGATTCAATCAGTAATATTCCTTTTTCAGCCAATAGCATTTTAATTCTCAAACTAAATGAATTCAAAAGATTACCCCTTGGTCCTTGGAAGAACTGGCGCTCAGATTCACTAAAGGAAGTGCTCGTGTCGATTGCGAACTCTTTCATGAAGGCCTCAAGGGTCCACATGGTCCAGAAATCAACCACGTGGGATATCTCGTTGTTCACTCTTTTCAATATATTAACTCTTGCGAGGGTCCAAGCAGGAAACTGCCCTTCGCGGAAGTTTGTCCTTCGCTCGGCCAACCTGGATAACCACTGGTGCAAGTCTATGTGGATACTACCAAAGAAAATTTCATAAGCATAAAAAAAAACATACCTTTGTAAAAATTCGCTTGCACTACGACGTGGATTTTTGTTCACTTGCTTAGCGAATTTCAGATAAGTCTCAAGCCAATCATCGATTTCCTTCACAGAGGGCCTGCAGAACATAGCCCTCGAGGTATGACGTAAACCCCTCTTGAGTAGATACTGAGTTCAACCGGCAACAGAACCAATTTGTTGGGCAATAGGGCAGACCCGGGTTTTACACCTTTTACTTCGCACCAACAAAAGACCCACAGTGTTGGCCCTTTCGGCAACAACCTGCGCGCAGGTTGTAGTCTCACCCGAAACAGCTATGGGGTGCCGCAGAATCAGGTTTCTGCAAGAAGAAGAGGGATATTACTGTACCTTAAGCCTTTAATAACTTATAATCAATTAACACAGAGCTCCGACATTCATATATATAACTTCACAGATAAATAAACAAGCAGTGACTAGCTTAACCCTTTACTGGGAATTCACAGCGAAGCTATTCGTTAGCAGTGATATTACTTATCAGATATATATATTCATCAATGCATAAAGAACATAACAAAAATAAAACAAGAGCCACAACACCAGATATAACGTGGTTCACCCCCAGTGTAGGGGCTACGTCCACAGAACTGCGTTTTATTCAACTCTTTACAAAATCACAGTTCTGATCTGCGCACTCAGCTGCAAATCCCTTCAAGTCCTTAAATCCGTGCACATAGCTGTAGGCCTCTGCGCACACAGCTACAGATCTTCTAATCACTTACAAAATCCCTCTGCGCACACAGCTGCAGAGGTCGTCCACGCACACAGCTGGGACTTAACCTTTTCTTACAAAATAGCCTTAGCTTCGCAAGAATTCCTTATACATAAAATCCTAACCTGACTTATTTACAAGAGTGCCTATTTATAGAGTGCACTATTACAAAACCATGGACTTAAACCATGGACACCCCAAACCCTAAACCCTGGACTTAAACCATGGGTTAATTACAAAAATGGGGCTTTGACTCAACCCCAACACCCCTAAGACTATTTTGAGCCATAACTCCGCTTACAAACTCTTTCAAGCCCGTGGAGTTACCCACCATAAGGACCCTTAGGGTGCGCGCCCCAACAATATATCGCCTTCACCATCAAATTCAAGTTTTGACAAGAGGTTGACTATCTCATTGGGAATATTAGCTAATGTAAAAATAAAAACTGATTCCTAAACAGGAATTTGGGCATGAGCTATGAATGATAAACAATCAATATTAATTCAGTCTTCAAATGGTTAGCTTGTCGTCTAACCAGCCCTTAAACACATGTCTATGACGAAGAAGAATAGAAAATATAAAAGCTGAAAAATAAAAAAGCAAGAGGATAAATGGTTATTAAAAATAATTAAAAATAAAACCACTTGTTTCACCTCATGGCCCTCCTTCTAGTGCCATTTGTTGGCCGAGAGAATTGTACTAGTCCAACTTATGGAAAGACAACCCATGCACTCGACTTAATGCAATATTGTATGTGTTTAAAGTAACTGTCCTTCATAGGATCAAGGCCCTGCTTCCTGTATGATGTGCTATCAGAATATAGAGTCTCTCTAAGGTGGGTGTGTGCCAAGTTTACTCAAACCAAATTGCTAACAAATCAGAGAAATTTAACCTAATGACTAACTAATGCTAAAGATTATCTTAAGCTAAATGCAGAAAATAGTAGCTCCTAATTCTATTCTATGATAACCTAAATGCAGACTACCTATCTCAGCCAAGAGCATGAGTTAAAATTAATATTAATTCAGCTTGCATTTAAAATATAAACATATAATAATTTAAATTGAAGAACAGTCTCACAATCAAACTATTACATGCTAAAAAAACACTTAAAAGCTCTTGCAAATTAACGAATTAAGATCACGAAAAAAATGTCATTAGAGGAAATTTGGGGTCTAAAATGGGCCTTATAAGAAAACACACCAACAATAAGAAAACGCACCAACAATAAATTTTGTGAGTTGGAATTCAGGAACAATAGAATTTCAATAAAATGAGTCAACCATAATGGTTGAATTGACATATTTGTCATAAAAGAAAACTACTTTTTTTGTTCGTATTTTTGACATATCTCCCTGTGGTTTTACTCGAATTCCGAGAAGGGGAGCTCGTTGGATGTGGAATTTAATTCCGCATCCAACGAGTACCCACAATGCATACTTTTGACGGACCCCGCTACCCCAAAAATAAGAAATACCTGAAAAAATGTGATGAATGTTATCATCACATTTTTTCAGGTATTTCTTATTTTTGGGGTAGCGGGGTCCATCAAAAGTATGCATTGTGGGTACTCGTTGGATGCGGAATTAATTTCCGCATCCAACGATCTCCCCCTACTCGGAATTTGAGTAAAACCACAGGGAGATATGTCCAAAATATGAACAAAAAAAGTAGTTTTTTCCATTCTTCCTCCAAAATTAATAACTATTGTTTTATTATTTTAACTATTATTTTATTATTTTCCTTAGGAGGCCCATTTTAGACCTCAAATTTCCTTTAATGTAGATGCTTTTAATTCTGCAAAGTAAATCAATATCAGCTGATAGATCAAATGCAACAACAATCACTATCTTTCAAAATAAGTTTTAAAAGACTCTGATCATAAGAAATGAAGCAAAAATTAAAAGCAAAGTTACAGTTTGCTTCAATCCCACAAAAGATAATGATGAACAAAACAAGTAATCTGCTTCAATTACTCCATAAAAGAAATTTTACAAAGCTGTGAGAATAGGTTCCAATGTCCATTCAAAGCACCATAGCTTCAAAAGAGTTTTCATGTATCCGCCTTAGGAAACACCTTCGTCTCTGGTTCCATGAGAAAAAATATGTTTTGTATAGGAACAAGAAAACAAAACAGAAAGAGAAACACAATGGTCTCTTTGGTTTACGGAGACCATCCTTAGTAGAGAAACTTATAGAAAAATGAAAACAAAATAAGATTTTCCCAGTTTCCTGGAGCATTCCTCTCCCACTGCACAGTCAAACTCCTTCTGCTCAAATAGACAGAAAGGATGATAACAATCTCCACAAACAACTCCTACAGCTGGATGTCTGGAAAATTTTTTGGAATCACTCTGGTTCAAACAAGTTCGCATATCTCACAACTCCTGCGCTATTTTCAAAAACGGCCCGTTGCAAAGGGTAAAATAATCCATTTGGGAAGTGGGTTTTGAACAAAATTGCAATATTCCTTTTGGTTTGCTCATAATCCATCGGGTAAAATCGCCTCTCCCTACTGGTGCACGATTCACTTTCGTTAACTGCTTTGACGGTTTCAAAAAATTAGTTTCCCTTCTTTAAACTCTGCACATTAAAAGTATATATTAGAAAACCATAAAAATAATGCGTGGATAGAAGTTAATTAAAAGATGGAGCGATAATTCATATAATGGAATTAATCTAAATAATGAAAATATTCCCTTGAAAATTAAGCGATCACAAGCTTTGGATCATTGGCAATGCGTGCTGATTTCTCGTTATTCCAGTGTCTTTTATTAGCACTTAATATCATGGCAATTGCAAAGACGTACACACTTTTCTCATTGTGATATTCTGTTTGGAGAGGTAGATCGAATCTTTGATTCTTTTGTTTTCGTTTTGTCCATCATTGATAGTTGATCTTTTTTCTTCTTAAGAATGAGATATGCTCGGAGACTGGTGTAACTATCTCCCGGTATTGGTGAACAGTTTGAACTATGTGCAATTCCAGATGTTTTAGTAGCATCTTTCCACGCTTTATTTTCCAGGGAATAACTTCAATGCATCTGAGCATGTTCGCTATTGAACATGCGACAAGTATGGTAACATTAATGAGAGATCATCAATATGAGTTGGTCGTTCCTTAACTTGCATTCTGGTGCTAGACTCATGCCACAGTGGAGCAATTAGAGGACATATAATACTTCCAGGATCTTTTCATATCATGGCATTTTCTCATATGGTTAACCTGAAGATAATAATAAAATATCATATTTCAAAGTTATTATATGAGAAAGTAACAAACAAAACTAAAGCTTTGTCTTAAGCCAACGTGAATAACAATGAGATGGAAAAACTTCTTAATAAGAAATAAATAATAAGTTCCACCTCCTCAATTAATTTATTCTTATTATTCTATTTCCTCAACGTACGAAATATTAATTTTTGAAATTATATGAACTTCTCCAAAAAAGGAAAAATTTACCTTTTTAGAAAATGAGTCGATCTAGATTTACTTCAAATGCATATTTGTCATAGTTTAAGGAATAATTAATTTGAAACCAATGGATACCAATTCTTAAAAGGTTTAATTATTTAAAATTTCTTCATTTATAATATATGATTTAAACCAATCTCTTTAAAAGAATATCAAAATATATTTAGTTAATATAAAAGTTAATTAAAATAAATATGGTCAATATTGTCTTAAAGTAAAGTGAATATAATTAGACAATAATAAGGAAGATGCATTAAATTTTATGTTAGCTTTTAGTAATAAGGAAGATTGATTTAATTTTTCCATGCATGAGAAAGTTTCATGAGCCATAAATATCCCATGAAATTCTTATTTTTAAGAGAAATTATAGCTTTGCTTTCATATGCTTTTGAATGAAAAATGAATATAAATGAACTTCAACTAAAATTATGAAATTCATATAAAGTTGCAAAATCAATCAAGAATTTTAAGGCTCACAAAAATTGAATAAACCTAAAGACATGGTTCCATTCTTTAAAAACATAATTTGAAATCCCATCGTTGAGCATTTGATTAATTTATGTCAATCTTAAAAAGTGCTCATTAAATTCATTTATGCATTACTGAAGGACCAAACCAACTTGTAGAGGTTAAAATAAGAGTATACAATCATTGTTTGGAAACCAGAAACCCGCCAAACTCTTAAGCTATGAAAACCAAGCCAAATGACAAGCAATGGAAAAATGAAGGATCAAGAAAAGGAAGCCATGAAATCACCTAACGAGTTAAGAAAGATCAACTGAAAGAACATTAAAATCTATGTATTTACAAAATTCATATGGGGATCCCTTGATTTCGTACAAAATCAAGGGGAGTTGTTGGGGTGCCAACATGACTCCACCAAAATTGGCTGATTTTTATATGATTCATGACTGCGACTCTGCCAAACTGGTTGATTTTTCTATGGCTCGCGGCTGCGAATCCCCCAATATTGGCAGAACTCTTCGCAATTTTGGTTCGCGACTCGTCCAGATCTGTCCAGAATTCCTGCTGCCGGCGATTCCAACTTACTTCACAGAATTCATTATGTTTTTGGCAGGATTGACAAGATGGTTTTGGTCCGTCGGGAGAAAATATCATGACAGCGCGCCTGCAATAATGTTCAAATTTAAATGGCTGCACTTCACATGCTTTATCATCCTCAAGGGTCACGGTTCATATCATATTTACGAAGGTATGGTTCTGATTATCTACTTGATTAAGTGTTAACTAGATTTGACAGAATTAATCATGCTTTCCTTTTTGCACCCATTATTACACCCGCATATCGTTAACTATCCACTCATACGACTTAATGTCCATTTAAGCTTATTCGATAACCGCCACCTTTCCTAATTTGGGATAAATTTTCCAAACATTTCCATGCTCTTAACTTTTTGAATTTACCCAACTCCATTCTCAGCTGTTCACGCATACTCTGTGATTTAACCTCCATTGTCGAGACCTGCAATTTGTGGGGCTGATAAAGAATTCAAAATTCAAACGAACATGGGCATCCCAGCTCGGCACAAACCTCCAAATACGTGAGAATTGAGAAGAAATGCTGAAGTTTTTCCTATTTTTGAAGCTGTGGGCTAGACTGAAATCTTCCAATGCCTGAATGGGTTCCATCGAGAGACAACTCTACAATTTGTCTTAAATCTTACAGAAACCCACTTAGAGGTTAGGGGGTTACATATAGAAGTCTTTGAAGCAATAGTGGCTGAATTCATCGTCCTTCCTCAGGTGGGAAGAGCCTGGTTTGGTCAAAGAACCCAGAAATAATGCTGCAGTATAGGATTTTCTGATAGAGGGGGAACAAATTCGTCAGTCAAGGTGAGGGATAGCGTTACAATCACTGCCCCAACCATGGGATCAAGTAGCAGTCTTCCTCAAAAAGTATATCACCTGTGAAGGTAGGTATCAGACTGTTTATTATTCTGAACTTCCTCTATTGTCTCATCGACGTCATGGGGCCTTACTAAATATTCCATTTTATCTATTTAAAGACCTACACCATATGGCGGGGTTTTTCAGAACAACCAAGCATAAAAAATCCTCCCTTACCATGGCCTAATCAAATTAATAATCTTAAGGGCCTTAGCTCAAAGGAACCAAACTTGGGAGCAATTCATAGGTCAAATTCAAATAAACCAGGAACTCGCCCTTTTTCTTGACGTTTCAATAGAGGCAGCAGTAGAAGTACTTGTACTCTTGGGGGCTGTTCAAATTCAAGAGGAGCATGAAAATGTATAGTTGGGGGGAGATGAGGAGCAACAAGAGGACCTGAGTCCCTCCAATTTAGTTGGGAGGGGGAGATGATATTGGATCGGATGATCAGTCAGATCCAGGTAGAGGAATTGGAGGAAAATGCAAGAGAAAACCCCGTGGAAAGATCAAATAATGTGGAAGCTCTGACAGTAGAGACTGAAGTTGGAGCCGCATTTGATGTTGTGACAGCTAAATATGAGGATGTTAGAGCCATGATAAAAAAAGGAAACACAGAGGTATTGACCATTGAATCTTCCCCTGAATGGGGGGGAACTCTGATTGCAAAAGAACCATAGGCTGAGAATATTCTTAATTTTAACGAAGAAGTCTATACTGTGAGTCTTGAACCGTCTTAGGGAACATAATTAATATAAATGGAATCCCAACAACAAGAAAATGATGAAGTTGACCAGGATGTTGTCACACAAGAACCAACATCCCCAAAAATTTCTGTGGATATTCTCATGCAGCAAGAAGAAATCAATCCTGAGATGGATATAATCCTTGATTTGGATTTAGGAGAGGATGAATAGATGCAATCATATTCCTCGGGGGACACTAAAATTCTTGAAGAACAACTCCATATTGCAGAGGACATGGAAGTAATTCAAGAACAACCCCATCAGCATGAAGAAATATAAGGGTAGGGCTTTGATACATAAGAACCAGTAGTCTTGCATCTCCCTGTCAAAGCTGCAGCTGGAAATCATGCAGATGCGCATATTAAAATTTAGGAAGGGGTTGCCACACAAGAACCAACACCTTCATAATTGGGTGCTGAGGTTGATGTAGGAGAACTCCAAGGAGTGGATGCTGCTACACAAGAACCAACTTTCCCAGAAGTTGTTTCAGAGGCACCTACACAATTTGAAATTGCTATAGGAGAATTCCAAGGAGAGGATGTTGTTACACAAGAACCAGCACCCCCAGAAGTTATTACAGGAGTACCCATGCAGGAAGTATAGGATGTTCGAATTGGAGCATCAGAGGATAAGGTATGGACTCAACTTCCTCAAAATTTTGTCAATTTGGATTCTGATAATGAAGATCATGCTGAAGATGAAGGATCCAGAGGCTGACAAAAGAGCTCTCAATCCTAAGAATAGAAGTGAGGAAGTGGAGGATTCAGGTGGAGAGGTGCCAAGAAGGGATGGTTTCCCTTGCTGAACATAGGAAGACCATCAGAGAATTAAAGGAAATATGGGCAGAAGAACTCATGTTCCAGAAACTCTGTTGGGAAGAGATACAGAAGGAGTTGAAGGAGCTGAAAAAGTTCAAATCCATGTAGGTGGAAAAAGATCAGCTATAACTCTTTCTTAGGAATTGTTGGGTACCAGAGTACCATCCTCCTCTTACCCTATGTTTTTATTTGAGCAGTTCATTTGGTTCAAACTAAAGGTTGTAAAAGAAGGAAGACCTTATGAAATAGCTACCTCAGCTAAATTTCTAGAAACATTTCTGGCAAGTGATTTTATTGAGCAAAACTTGCTTTGTGAGCTTTATTTACATGAGATGGATTGTCCCTTGGACCACTATTTGAATCCTACCCCATTCTTAGGTGATGTTCAACTGAGGGATTTTGCTTCCTTTGTTAGAAATCATGTTCAGTGGGAAATATCCTTCCAAACATTTTCTCATAATGAGTTGCACTCTAACCTTTGGGTTCGAAGTGAACCTCAACTTCCTTGTCGTATCCTTGCTCATCATCAGCATAGACTCACATGTCCTATCCAAACTCACCAGATGTTAACACCCAAAAAGTGTTCACTACCTCATCTACCCCACTACATGGCTCATTTGTCCATTTTCCTACCATATTTCCCTGAAAATCCCACTAAAAAGCCTCCAAAAGGCCTAAAATGCCTCCAAAAGGCCAAAAAACCCCTTTTTCCTCCAAAAATATCCAAAATTCCTCTAAAATAGCAAAAATCCCCAAAAGGGAAGAAAAATATAAAATAATGAGGAAAATGAGGAAAAAACCCTAAACAAGCTGCCCTAAACCATATGGTTTCCAAAACCATGGGCCAGCACTCCACCACCAAAAAACTATAAATAAGTGGTGGAGACCCCTCATTTCACATCCATTATCATAAGCATCCTGCCTCTGCCGAAATTATTCTCGAAACCCTAGCTTATCATTAAGCTACTTTCACCATTGAGAACTCTTTTTTGGCCCATTTCCACCACCGGAGAAGGAGAAGAAGCAGCTTGGAGCTCGAAGCCACCGACATCATACCAGCGCAACGAACTCCATCAACCTCCTCATTAGAGGTAACATCAATAAAAATCATTATTCATTATTTACTGTTTTTGCTTCATGTTATTTACTTTTTACTGCTTTAGCTTCAAGAACGTATTTAGATTAGTCTTTGTTTCAGTTTATCTTTATTTAATTCATATACATCATTGAACTGCTACTAAGGATTCCAGATTCCTTAGTAGGTGCTCACTAGCACAAGCTAGGGTGAAAACCCTAGCTACAGTTTTGGCGACTCCGAGCATGAACTGTCATGGGCTCGCAAAATCCACATGACAGTGCCATTCCATCAATACAGAGTCTTCTTATTTGCTTTCAGACTCCTTAAAATTGAAAGCAACCACGAGCATGAACTGTCATGGGCTCGCAAAATCCACATGACAGTGCCATTTCATTCCATCAGAGTATTCTTATTTGCTTTCAGACTCCTTAAAATTGAAAGCAACCACGAGCATGAACTGTCATGGGATCGCAAAATCCACATGACAGTACCATTTCATCACTACAGAGTCTTCTTATTTGCTTTCAGACTCCGTAAAATTGAAAGAAACCACGAGCATGAACTGTCCTGGGCTCGTAAAATCCACCGGACAGTACTATTTTATATCCACACTTCTTCAAGTTCCTTAACCCTTGAAGCACTCCCCCCGCGCCTCTTGGCGCTCTGATCGATCATCTCGGCAGCACCCCCAATCAGGTCGCCTTTGTTCAGAGTATTCTGCAGTCTCCTACCATTTTACCACAGCTTGAGTCTCCCTCAGCCCATTCCCCCTCAGATCCTATACAGCTATGATCCCTTTACCACCAGTCAGTTTCATGTGCTGCCCGATCATCCCCGCCATCATACTCTGAACAAAGGAAGTTTGAGTCCACCCACTCTACTTGCCCCATGATTTACCCCAGTTTATCAACCCTGCCATCAGTACTATCACATTTCGGTTTTTTACCTCGCGCTCCTGTCAAGGAAACATCATTGCCTTGATAGTTGCAGGTCTCCCTCTGTCGACGACAACCCCTCTATTCTAGAGGATAGACCTAGAGGCCCCTGCACCTTGGACCCATCACCATCTGTGATGAGTGCCTACGGACCATTTTGGGAGGCCTCATCATTGCCTCTCCGAATAGTTGTTTCTCACATGCTCGACTTCAGTACCTTATTCGCATCATTGAGAATCGCACAGGATATATATCCTTTCCATTCTGTGTCAAAGAACCCGGATTTCCCCCGACTCTAGCACATTGGTGAGCCACTTCGGAACGCCCAGTTATATGTTCCCGTGGATGTCCGGGCTGCGTTGGCAATTGTATTCGGAAGCCATTCAGTTCTATGCTTCTTTGAGTACCCAGTTCAGTTCCAGATCAGTGTACCATTACGAGTGTGACCCTTCTCACTCTGATCCAGCAGCGCCTCAGTTCCTTCAAAACCACATTCAGTAGCACTGCTGCCATTCCAGTGTATCAGTTTTTCAGCTCAGACATGGTCAGCTCAGCAGTATGTTCCAGATTTGTGTCCCTTCCGGACCCTCATGATATGCACAGTGACTATCTACTTCAGGTCCTTCCTTTTGGGCCTCACAAGTGATTTTTATGTATCTTGATACGAGCATGGGAATGCCCGCCTCGTCCATATATTGAGATTTTTTCCTCATCCAGTATTTGAGGACCATTTATATTGCTATGTTATATTCTGATACGAGCATGGGAATGCCCGCCTCGTCCATATATTGAGATTTTTTCCTCATCCAGTATTTGAGGACCATTTATATTGCTATGTTATATTCTGATACGAGCATGGGAATGCCCGCCTCGTCCATATTATCAGATGATCCCTCATCCATTATTGAGGTTATGTACTTTTTGTTCTTGCAGGTGGTTCGAGATCGGTGTTCCGGGCTTCAGTTTGTTTTTTCTCTTCTCCACACCCCAAGCAAACCATTTATGACTTATGATGTCCATCGGCCATACGATGAGCTCCTGCCCTCGCACATCAGGGGGCAATCTGTTAACACCCAAAAAGTGTTCACTACCTCATCTACCCCACTACATGGCTCATTTGTCCATTTGCCTACCATATTTCCCTGAAAATCCCACTAAAAAGCCTCCAAAAGGCCTAAAATGCCTCCAAAAGGCCATAAAACCATCTTAAAAGCCTCCAAAAGGCCAAAAAACCCCTTTTTCCTCCAAAAATATCCAAAATTCCTCTAAAATAGCAAAAATCCCCAAAAGGGAAGAAAAAATATAAAATAATGAGGAAAAGGAGGAAAAAACCCTAAACAAGCTGCCCTAAACCTTATGGTTTCCAAAACCATGGGCCAGCACTCCACCACTAAAAACTATAAATAAGTGGTGGAGACCCCTCATTTCACATCCATTATCATAAGCATCCTGCCTCTGCCGAAATTATTCTCGAAACCCTAGCTTATCATTAAGCTACTTTCACCATTGAGAACTCTTTTTTGGCCCATTTCCACCACCGGAGAAGGAGAAGAAGCAGCTTGGAGCTCGAAGCCACCGACATCGGACCAGCGCAACGAACTCCATCAACCTCCTCATTAGAGGTAACATCAATAAAAATCATTATTCATTATTTACTGTTTTTGCTTCATGTTATTTACTTTTTACTGCTTTAGCTTCAAGAACGTATTTAGATTAGTCTTTGTTTCAGTTTATCTTTATTTAATTCATATACATCATTGAACTGCTACTAAGGATTCCAGATTTCTTAGTAGGTGCTCACTAGCACAAGCTAGGGTGAAAACCCTAGCTACACCAGATGATGGAACTTCAAGAAGAAGTTATCTCTACCTGTGTCAGCCAGATTTCCAAGCATTAGCAATTGTGTTTGGAAGGTAGCCAGCATAGATGGTAGGCTGCCTCTTCAACCTTGAGAAATAGAGATCCCTACTATTACAAGAATTTTAAACATGCACTTTCCAAGGTTGAGGGATATGTTGGATGCATGATGGAATGTGGAGTTCATTGGCTGGGACTCAAATTCAAATTCCCTCTCATCTGGTGGCCAACAAAACCATACATGGAAGACTTCTCATTGACAAAGTTAGAAGAGAAGAAGTGCTAGAGATATTGGGTTGTCTATAATGGATTTTTGGAAAAATAGGAAATGCCTGAAATCCCATATAACTTTTCTTCTCTCCATGAATGAAGTACAATGCCAAATTAAAATTCAGACTAATGGAGGTTGTTGCATGGGGACATGCAACGGGACAGTAGGGGGAAGATGTTGGGCCCATAAATGACCCCTTTTTGACCACATTTACCTACCCCTTTTTTCCTCATCTTACTCCATTATGTACACCAAACAGATGTTTTCCTTCACTTGATCCCTCAATTCATACAGGTATGGTTAATTATTGTCTTATCTTATTAATACTTATGATTGTTGTAATCATGGCTCTATATCTTGAATTATGCTAACATATGGTGATTTTATAAAGATAATTCGAGATGTAAAGGATACAGGTGTAGCAGGCTGAACATGCCAAGAGAGGGATGGACATTCATTGCTAAGATAATCGCCATCTATTCCATTGTTTCCCAAAGAACGCGATCAAAGGTTACTATTCCACGCAAGCTATACAAAGGTGGCTACAACAGGCTGTAAGAGATTTGGATGCACCAGTGCATCGCTGCTCAAGGGTAGCTGCAAACGACAGAGCATCTTCTAGATTGATCATGATTGTCATTGATGGATTAAGTAACAACCTTCCTATATTTTCTGCTTCTATCTTGCCACAGCTGTAACAACGTATCGTAATTGGGCCCTTGAAGATCATAGATCTTCATGGTTTCCCGATATCAGTGGATAGAAGTTGTGATTGTGAATGTATAAATACTGGGAACTAGTCTGAGCCAGGGGTTGGAAATTAATTGATTTTATTGTATAATCTGTGACAGAGGTTGTTTGTTCATCTCGCCATTTTAATACAAGGAGTTTGATTCTTCCGATCTCGGCGTTCTAACATGTGCCAACTCTAGCATCTCTGTACGAAGGTTGGGCCCGCCTTCCTACAGAGATTGATGAGTTAATTAGGTATTTTATTTATTCTATTGTGTGGTGTGAATCTTATGATAAATTCATTTATTTATAGTAGCTGCAATAGTCATCGATTTATTATGCGTTCCTTTGAATGATCAGTAATTGCATTCCCTGTAAACTGCAATGGTGTGGTGTGACAGTCGACTGTGTAGGTTAAATTTCTCTTATGCAACTATGTGATAGCTGTAACAACCTTGTTCATCCCTAGTTCTTTCAATTGATGTCTTCTTTAGATATTTTCAGTTCATCCCTTTATAGTTATAATTGTGGAACTTAATTCCTGTACTTTGAATTCCTAGATTAAGTTGAATTAAGTTAGTTGAGATGGATCTTCAGATGGCTTGGTAATTTAGGATTTAACTTTCTGCAAAAGTAAATCTAGATGTTTATTTTCTGAACCCCTCATTTCTAGATTAAGGATTGTAAGAAGGTATTTGTGATTTTGCATTCTTAAGAAGGTAAATTAGACTAAGTTGATCTTGGGATGAGTTGGGCTGAATAGGAAAGTAGGATGATTCATATACAGTATCAGCTAATTAGTGTTTAAGCATATACAGTGCACATTATCTTTGAAATAAAATACTTCCCTGGGTTGACAATTTATATTGAACACTCTGTATGTTGGCTTTAATTAACTTGCATATAGGGTTCCCAACAAGGCCCACCTCCTTGGAATATCTTTTTATGGAAGGTAAGCTGCACCAAACACTCGTATAGTATTATTGGAAACTCAACGAAGAAAATTTTGTGAATATCAGAGTAGATATATCTTCTGAACCACTCCTCTGTTTTCAATCTGGAGCTCTAGTTTTCTTTGGTTGTGAACTCTCAAGCCTTCTGATCGAACCCATCATGGATCTCCGGTTTCGTTAGCTTCCATAACATGTCCTCTTCTTCCTCACACCATGGTATCAACAATGGAAGCATTTGTTGACACACTTCAGTCGATAGGGGTTCATTCACTGTCTAAACCCTTCGACACAATATACCTGAACACTGGCCTTGATAGGTTTTACCCTATCCAGGAACGCCTGCGAAGCTGATGCATTATAACCTGAGATGTTTGAGGGAGGGCTGCATGAACCATGTTTCTACAGAAGGAAGAGGACTTGCACACTTAATATTACTCTGTTGCAATATAATTTATAGATCCAGGAGTTTCTAACACATCATTTATCAAATATACTTATCATCATTTGCAGCAGGTTCCAATGTCGCAACAATCATGATTCAAATTAACTTAGCGAAGATATAGACATACAAGAACCCGTTAAACACATAAATACTTCACATCATTCAAACATGGAAAATATCACATATCGCACCATAAAAAATTAAACATTTAAAAGACAAGAGTTTATGCATTAACATCCTTTGCACAGTAACTTCAAAATATCACAAAAATCCTTGGTCGAAATACTCAGAACAAAACCACATGCATTCGTAGGTCACATATGAGAAAAATATGTAGGATACAATCGAATCTTCAATGCTGACATCCGAAAGATAAAATGTAAGGTAGATATAAGAATCAAGATCTATCGGGCTCTTACTACCTCTAATCCTAATTCTATTTATAGGCTTGCGACTTTAAAAAATGGTCCACATAACCTGAATCTCTAACTACTTGGAAAAACACTTCTAAATTCTTGGACCAACACTTAACTACTTGCGACTAAACCGACCACACTTTTCTATAACTTTCTCTTGCACAATCCACTTTGCCACTTGCAGCTGTCTACTTTGTCGCGCCAAAATCCTATACCTATGAAGGACAATATATACTATTTATGGCTTATGGGTTGGGGAAAAATCAATCAATAAACCTCCAACAATGGTTTCTTTTAACTTGTATAATTATTGATGGTATATATGACTATATCTAGAATTCCAGAGAGCTTGATATTGGAATTGTGAAGTTGAAGCACTGAAGAAGGGATGGAGTTGTAGTTGGCAATGGAGTTGTATGGTTAGAATTTGATTCCTAGGGTTGCACACTTGGTACATATTGGGGAGGATGTTTAGGTCATACTTTATATGTTCTTGGGGTACAATATTTAGTGTAACTGTGATGTCCCTTTTTGGAAATTTGGGAAAGAGTGCTTTTTGGGACAATTTTTGAGCTTTACTAGTCAAGACTAGAGGGGGTTCCAAATGAATCCAAATGGTATAGAATTTGAAAGGAAACAATATGGTAAGTCTTATAATATTACCACATGAACTATTAAAACTTTTGGTCTGAATTTGAGCTCCCACAAACTGGGTTTTTGGCTAGGGAGAAACAATGCAATTTTACATAGGAAATTGTGGTCAAACTCCCCCAAGGGTGAAGGTAAAATTGGTTTCCCAACTCAAGTATGACCCTCCCAAATTAGTGAAAAGAGTATTTTGATTGTTATAATACATAAGGGTCTGTCATTACACATGGTTAGTATATCTGAAAACTAATTATAAAGTACAACATTCGCATGACCACTTTCAAGGAAATTGCTTAAGGGAATTGGCATTACTAACTCGACTTTGACACATGAAAAGTGGAATATATGGTTCTGCAAGTAATGTGAAACATGGTGGTAATATATAGAATACAAATGTATTTAAAAATATAATAAAACTCAAATTAAAACATTCATACAAATATTATACAAGACTCATTCAATATTAAATCCAAAGTCATGGAAACTAGTGATTCAATGGCATGAGAATGCATACTCTTCACACATGAGTTTCTTGGATTTCGACCCACAGAGAATATGGAAATGAAATTAAAGAGTAATAAATAATATATTTATTTAATAACATCATCAAAATCATAGAATATCCCTCATACAAATCTGGTATAAAACTACTTCAAGATTGAGTCCAAAATCCATGAAAACTAATGATACCATGGCATGAGAATGCAAGCTTTTCACATAGGAGTTTCTTGGATTTAGAGATGCATAGAATATGGGAATTAAATTACATATAATTTCATAATATATCACTTCCCCAACATCATAAAAATCATATAAATTTTATATAAATCTACTTCAAGATTGAATTCAAATCCATGAAAACTAGTTATTCAAGAGCATGGGGAATGCGAGCCTTTGATACATGTATTTCTGATATTTCAAATTAAAGAAAAAATGTACATGATATAAAATATCCATAAATCATACATAAAATATATGTCATCAACTATAATCAACAAAGCGTAAGAACCACTCCAACAAGTGTACCATCAACATGAGACTATGGGGGAATGGAGAAGAAGGAATGGGAGAATAGGGAGATAAATGAGAATTTGAATGTATGGACCATCAAACTGAAAATAAAAATCCTTCATTAAAATCCAATTATATTTATGAATTTCCTCTCCATCAACCAACTTGGAAAGGAATCCAACACCCTCAAAATGGGTTCACATGCAGGGAGAGTGAACACTCATCATGCAATATTGGACAAGAAAAATCTCTTCAAAATTCCAAGGCCAATTAACAAATGAACAAAATCCATCATAATTCCTCATTCCATCCTTTTATTAACTTCATGAGGCATCCTAATGTCTAATTTCCTTCCATGGGATTCCTCCAACTCATCTTAGTGGTTTAGTAACTCTCATGACACTTGTCTTCCTCTTCATGCTCCCATTCTTCCCCCAATTCGAATGGATGCCTCTAACTCCCAAATTCAACCTCTTGGTGGATATTTTTAGCCCTGTCATGTCATATTTTTCATATGTTTACAATGACGTTTGAATTTGTTGTAGTTTTCATATAAGCTTTCTTCATTTGTTGTCATAGAATGCATGGAATCTCCTTCCAAGTGGCACACCTTGTCTTCTAGTCTCTTCCTCTTACATGGGAGTTACTATCCTTTAACCATTCGAATTCCTTGGATCATTATATTATATTTTAAACCACATCACCCTCAAATAACATTACATTACCCATGTGTTTGAATTTGGATGAAGATAATGCCAAGTGTGTGGGGAATCTAGTCATCCAAAGGCCCCACAAACTTCCAAGTGTCTTCATGAACCCATGACACCTTATTTTCTTAGAATTTATCATTTATGTGACCCATTTAAATGTTAATATTGTAAACTAAATTCCTTTTGGTTCCCATATCCCCTTATTAAAAAGTTTATGCCTCCATCTCAACATAGGGAACTAGCAGTTTGGTGGAACATTATTTGCAAGTAGTCTTATTTAGAAATTATTTAATTGGGGACATGACAATAACATACTAGATTCCTGCTTGGGTAGATGACAAATTGGGCCTTGGTTCCATGGACATGTGAATATTCTTTAATCCTAATGCCGAAAGTTGAGAATATGACTAGAGTTGTGCTTGAAATTCCCTTGAGTTTTGATGTGGACTCTCAATTCCTTCTAAGGTCACTTAGGTGGATATTATACTATTTGTAGGAGAGGGTTATTAATATCAAGAGTAGAGTAGTAGAGAAGTTCCGTGAAGTGGGGGAGCATGTGATTCCAACATTCTGAATTATTCATATACTTGGTTATTAAAATAAAAAAGTGGCCCTAAAAGAAATAATCATAAATAATAACTATAAGTAATAATAATTATAAAGATAATGAAAAATATTGATGACAATGCAATAATAAGTTAACTAAATTATTATAAGAGAAAAGTAAAAATGAAAGAAATTACCTAAATGAAATAAAAGGGGAAAAGCCAAATAAAGAAAAATATAACTAAAAGTGACATGACTAAAGACAAGAGTAACTAATTGACTAAAAGTGGAGTCTATGAGTGATATTTTTGCATCAATGGACATGAATAATAACTATTTGAGTGAGGTTGAGCATATTAGGAAGACACCTTGGTTTGGAGCATTTTGAATTTCATGACCTTCTGTCGAATCAATTGAGGGGAATTAATTGGGATGAGATTCATCCCCACAAAACCTGTTTCACACATCGCTGCAGATTATGGGAGTGAGAGGCTTGAGCATCACTGATTCATCTTTGAAAAATTTGTAAATGGGTTGCTTGCGAACCTCTCACATGTGCAATATACTTGCTTGCTAAATTATGCAAATAAATTGTTTGTTACCGTTAAGTGTTTTAATATTCAATGTATCCATAATGGTGAATCAATGATCTATATGTTTACATGTTCTTATAAAGTATATTTATGTATTAAGAATTTTCATGTTTGAAGGACATGCATGTAGCTAGTTATCAACCAACCTAACAAGAAATCCATAATGAAATACATCGTATGGTTTTTAGAAGATCATAAGATATGTGATTAATTTTGAGGTCTAGACCCTTGATGAGTCATGTTAAACTGTCATGTATATTAAACAAAAGCATCGTAAGAAGGAGATTTATGGAACTATCTCTTTTGGAGTAGAAGGTAAGAATACCTAGGAAGGAAAATGGAAGTAGAAGGGAAATGAGAATTTTCTAAATCTATATGGAATAAGGAATTACATTATGAACATTGTCAAAAGGATGGTCATGATATTGAAAACCAATGGAAATTACATATCAATATTGCTACTAAGAATTGGAATAGAAAGGGATTATTCAAGGTTCAAAAGGTTGAAGGTAAAGAAATATAAAGAAAATCATATGATAATGATAAAATTTCATTAGTCTCTAAGAAAACAACTATTGATTAAAAAAAAGGAAATATTTTTAAGAATAAATTTCTAAACAAAATGGAGAAGTCTATTTTTATGTTGAGTAGAGGTCCTTCAATGTGATTATGGAGAAGTTGTTCCATGTCAAGATGCAAATCAACAAGACAATTGTAACAACTATTTTCTATTATGGTAGTAAGAAGAAATTGATTTCTAAAATGTTGGTAAGACAATTAGAACATAATACTAGTGTACATCTTGAACCATATCCTTTTCAATTGTTATAAAAAGGATTCCAAGATATAGGTCACCACTTGGAAAGTCACTGACTCATATAAGTACAAATGTTGCATCTTAAGTAAGTTCTTAGATAGATTGGAATGTGACATTGTGTCATGAGATGTTTGTGAGATTATAATTTTTAGTTGTTATCTATGAGATATAAAGGACATTTTCTTTAGAAGAGATAAGACATGGAGTTTGATGGAGCAAGGACATGGATTCATTATCAATAGTTAAAAGGGTAAGAAGATAATATCCTTAATTTTTTCTATTCAATCAAAGTGGTTTATTAAGAATAATAGTAAGTTTGTAATGCTGATTGTCAGAACTAAGGAGGGAAAGATTGCATAGACAAATTTGGATGGGGAAATTCATATCACAATTGGCCAAAAGGAATAATTGAGTCAACTCTTGGGAAAATTTGAATGATTTTTGGAAAATTTGTGATAGTTACCTCTTGAGAGGCCATTAGAGCATGTGATTTAGCTACTTCTAGAGTTGACATTAACAAATATTAGTCTATTTTGAACTTATATTTTGGAGAGTAACAAGATAGAAAGACAAATTCTTGAGAATGGTTGGATCATGGATTTATTAAGCCTAGTGTGGCCCCTTGAGGATATTCATTCATGTTGGTTTCAAATAAAGATGGGACATGACATATGTTCCATTTTTAGAGCACTCAATAACATTTTTAGAGCACTCAATTTGTAGCGTCCTCGACCCTCTAACCAGTGAAGAGGACGCTACCATGGCATTAACCATCCGGGAAACCACCCCATGAACATGTATGTACATAAAATGCTGAAACAAAATGCTTTGAACTAGAACATGCATACTTGATTATTTATCATACAACGAAAGAAAACACGCGTTCATACAAGCATTCAACATGTTCATCATATTCATTAAACAATAAATATAAATACAGAGAAGAAATGGTCAAGATTACTTATCTCATAAAGAACTCATCTCGCAACCAGCTACGTCGTTGCAACGTTCTACCCAACCATAGGCTAGCATGCTCCTAAATCTCTCAGCAATGCTGCCACCCTTGAGCTAGGCATGATTCCCCAAGGAATAAGGAACAAGCAGGCTTACACATAGCCAAGGATACACAAAACATAACCAATGCAACACATTTGGGTTTATCAGGCCATCAACAAGACAACCAAGCCAACATGGTCAGGTTTATCAGGCCAAATGATGGATTAGCCAAGCCAACACAGTTGGGTTTATCAGGCCATCTAGGAGCTGGGAAAGGCTAAATGCTAAGCTAGTGAGCCCATTATAGAGCTGGGAACACCCACACCAGAACTAGCCTAACTTCTAAGACACCCACACACACCCAACACAAGGAATCAGTCCCTTCTCTACTACACAATCCCTCAGGCCCTGACTTCCCTTCCAGTGCTATTCAGGGGTTGTGGAGAAGAAATCCAGCTCTCTAGATCTATCTGCGTGGTTTCCAAACACACCAGGTTTATCAAGAAAACCAAGCCCTCATCCCTGCTCCCAAAACAGTCCGAAGACCAACCATTACACGCATGCAATCAACCAGCAGTTACAGCTTGGACAAGGGAAAATGATTCCTGAGTCATTCTTGGCCCTATCATGGCCAAAACGACTCCCAAGAAACTTACAATAGTCCCAAAATGTATCAGCAAACATAGCTCACAACGTGGGGAAAACACTAGTTCGTCCTGGACAACGAAGCCACCAGGAAGACTTACACAGACCGCAAATGGGGAAGGAAAATCATCCTCCCAACCTGTGCGTGAGGGAAGTTTACACCAGATCCAAATATACGGATGGAAACACACCAGATACCTCTCTGTGGAAAATGCGAGTGATAGTCAAAATGGCTCCCCCCTCCTGGTTGCGTGAGACCAACAGAAAAAAGCATCCTTTGTGTGAGACACAAGACATTTTTCCCTGTGTGAGAATGAACGACAATGGAGAATGGCGAGTGGGAAGTGTGGTAGTGTTCATAGCACCATCATGGAGAGAGTGGAATGATGGGCGTAGTCATTTCTTCTTCCCAACGTGAGGTTTGATTCGCTGGTGGAGTGTGCGTGTGGGCAAGGACTAACAGTCCTGCCACACTCCATTCCCCAGCAATAACTGCCCCAACTAATTAGTAGAACATTTAAGGTGGTAGTTGGATAAGACAAGGGAAGGTGAGAAAAAAAAAAGGGTGGTTGACAAGTAAAGGGGTTTAACAGTTGACACATGGCTTTTCCCCATAGGCTCAAGGTTTGATAATTCCCCCTTCCCAATCCTTAATAAAATCACGCCCTTTTCATTATGGTTGCAGTGAGCATAGATGGTTGGGTCCATTTAATTAAAATGCATATTTACATGATGCCAAAACTTAATATATGCTGTGTACCACGATAGACCATCGACAACGATTCCAATTGCCAAAACATAACACATACAAATCGATGGTGGGGCTTTTTCCTTTAGCTCCACACCATGATTAATTACAATATATACATCATGTACATTTAATGCAATGGGGTCAAAAATGGTGTGTTACATCCCCCTCCCCCTTCAATAACACTGTCCTCAGTGCTTTACAAAATTTGAACAAAATGCTACACTGGTATCGCCTCAGTGATCTGCAGAATTGAACAAAAATGGATGTGCCAATTGCATGGCATCCTCTAACTCCCATGTAGCCTCTTCAGGTCTGTAGTGCTCCCAATGCACCTTTACCTTCCCTATGGCCCCGTTTCGGAGCATTGTGACCTTCCTGTTGAGGATGTGCATTGGCTCAATTCGGAACTCTCCATCGGGTTCCACCTGAATCACATCCCAATTTATCACATGGTTAGGATCATGTACATATTTCTTAAGCAAAGAAACATGAAAAACATTATGAGCTCTAGTACTAGCAGGAAATGCAAGTCTATATGAAACTAACCTTATTCTTTCAAGCACTTCAAATGGCCCACAATATCTTGGTGACAGCTTGGCACAACTTCCAAGCTTCAAGGAACTCTTCTTTGCTCTCACTCTGAGGTAAAGATGATCTCCAACACTGAAATCCTTGTTCACCCTATGCTTATTTGCACAACTTTTCTGTCTGTCTTGTGTTGCTTTAGATTTTTCCTGATCTTTACAACCTCTTGCTCCATTTCCTTGAGCAATTCTGGCCCAAGCACAACTCGGTTCACTGGATTATCCCAACTCATAGGTGTCCTACACCTTCTTCCATACAAAGCTTCATATGGACTCATCCCCAAGGATGCCTGCTGTCCATTGTTGTAAGCAAACTCTACCAAGTGTAAGTAATCTTCCCACTTGGTTGGTTTGTCCATCATGTACATGTGAAGCATATCTTCAAGAACTTGATTAACTCTCTCTATCTGCCTATCTTCCTAAGGATGGTATGTAGTGCTGAAGTTTAGCTTTGTCCCCAAATCTGCAAACAACCCCTTCCAAAAGTTGGAAGTGAACTTGACATCTCTGTCAGAGACTATTGCCTTTGGCAATCCATGCAATTTGAAAATATCCTTCATGAAGATCTTTGCAATGTCATCAATCTTATGCATAGACTTAATCGGTATAAAATGCGCTGCCTTTGTCAACTTGTCCACCACAACCATGATGGAATCATATTGTCTCCAAGTCATCGGCAATCCTGTAATAAAATCCATGGAAATAATTTCCCATTTCCATTTTGGAATTGGCAAAGGCTGCAACAAACTTGCTGGATGTTGATGCTCAACCTTTACCTGTTGACATTTCATGCACCTTGAAATGTATTCAGCCATATCCTTTTTCATTCCTGGCCAAAAGTACTGCTTTCTAGCTGTTGTAATTGTCTTTTGATATCCTAGGTGACCAGAATACAGAGCTTGATGGATTTCATCCATGACAACTCTCCTCAAATCTGCTACATCTGGAATATAAATTCTACCTTTATAAGTGAGAAGTCCATATTCTTCCAATTTATATCCCTCATACCTCTTCTCAAGACTTTGCTGTTGGAATTTGTCTTTCACCTGCTTATACAGTTCATCTCCAGCAGTATGATTAACAATATGTTGCCTCAAATATGATTGGAAAATACTAAGAGATGCCACATGCATTTCTTGCACCTTCCTGCTAAGTGCATCAGCTACTTTATTCTCCTTTCCTATTATGTGCTTGCTTTCGAAATCAAACTCACATAAAAATTCCAGCCATCTTACTTGCCTAGCATTTAGAGTAGGCTGATCAAACAAATACTTCAGACCACAATGGTCTGTTCTGAGCTCAAATCTTCCACCCATCAAGTAATTCCTCCAAATATTGAGGGCATGTGCTATGGCTGCAAGCTCTAGATCATGAGTAGCATAGTTCTTCTCATGCTCCTTCAACTTTCTTGACTTGTAACATATCATGTGGTTGTCTTGCATAAGGACTCCTCCAAGCCCTTGTCTGTATGCATCAATACACACCACAAAATATTTCTCTGGATCTGCAACCTTCAATACTGGTGCACTGGTGAGAAGATTCTTCAACTGCTGGAAGCTTTCTTAACACCTCGATGTCCATTCGAACTTCATCCCCTTATTTTGCAAAGAAGTGATGGCATGTGAAACTTTGGAGAATCCCTCAATGAACCTCCGACAGTATCTTGCAAGTCCCATAAAAGATCTTACATCTATCACATTTATTGGAGTAGGCCAATTCATAATGGCTTCAATCTTTTCAGGGTCCACAGATATACCCTCCTCTGAGATAATGTGACCCAAATACTGAATTCTATCTCTATAGAAGTCACACTTGCTCAGTTTTTCATACAGCTGATGCTCCCTGAGCAATTTCAATGTCAATCTCAAATGATCTTCATGTTCTTCCTCATTCTTAGAATAAACAAGAATGTCATCAAGGAAAACAAGAACAAACTTGTCCAAATACCTGTCGAAGACACTATTTATAAGGCACATAAACATAGCTGGTGCATTAGTGAGACCAAATGGCACCACTACAAACTCATAATGTCCATACCTTATTCTGAAGGTTGTCTTATGAATGTCTTCATCCTTGATTCTCACCTGATGGTAACCGAACCTCAAGTCAATTTTAGAAAATATCCTTGCTCCCCTCATTTGATCAAAGAGGTCATCAATCCTAGGAAAATGATATTTATTCTTCACAGTAACGTTTTTCAATTTTCTGTAATCAATACATAACCTGAGTGTACCATCTTTCTTCTTCACAAATAGAACTGGTGCTCCCCAAGGAGACACACTCAGCCGGATATACTTCTTTTCCAACAACTCTTGCAGTTGCATCTTCAACTCTAGCATCTCCGGTGTACTCATCTTGTAGGGTGTCTTGGACACTGGTGCTGCTCCTGGAACAAGTTCAATTGTGAAATCAATGTCCCGCTTTGGAGGAAGCCCTGGAATCTCATCAGGAAACACATCCTTGGATTCTTGTAACACCTGGTAGTCCTCCAACCTAGGAGTTTCATCTCCTAATGTCTCCAAAATATGAGCTGTATACAACTAGCAACCTTTCCTACAGAACTTCTTTAACTGCATTGCTGAACCCTGCCCTACTGAAATCACCTTTGGAATACCTTTCACAACTACTAGGTTCCCTTCTTCATTCATGCATTCAAAAGTCTTATTGTAACAGTCAAGCTTTACCCTGTGAGCTTCTAACCAATCCATTCCAATGAGAACATCATAGGAACCAAGTGTAGAACATTCATATCTACACAAGTGGCTAATCCATTCATGACCAATGGACATTTCTCTACCACTTCACTGACCTTTCTCTTAGTCCCAGTGGCTAGTTGAACTAACCAAGACTTCCTATGCTTTACTTTCTTAAAAGCGCAAATCTCCACTTCTCTAGGAGTAATGTAACTATGAGTAGAACCAGGGTCAATCAAAATAGAAACAGATTGCTCAACAATATTACCTGCAACTTCAACCATAGTTGACTGGTGATCTGCCTGACGGTCCTCCAGTGCTACATAAATCCTTGGGACTGCCCTTGCTACCTGACCCACTATTTCTGCTTCTTGAATGTTGTAAGCTGGTCTTGCACTCTCATTCTTGAGTGGACAATTCCTGCGCATGTGGGGTCCTCCACATTTCTAACATTGAAGTGGTCCCCTATTCTGTTGTGGATCTTTAGGCTTTTCTCTTGTCACTCCAACTGGCTTACTCGTAGCTTGGGATGGCTGCTTTTGTTGATTCCTGAAGTTAGAAGGTTTGAAACCTTTATTTGTTTGGTCAAACTTCTCATTCTTCTTGTCCTTCCATGCCTTATGGTAATCCGGTTTACCTTTTCTTTGCTCATAGCAATACTTAGCCTTCCTTATTGCTTCTTCAAGAGTTCTAGGTTCATAAAACTCAATTCTATCTTTGTAAGACTGAGGTAATCCACTCAGACTATGCTGGACCTTCAATTTTTCATCTCTGATGTACCAGACATACCTCAACAGCTCCAAGAATTTTTTTGCATACTCTTCCATGGTCTGCTGTCCCAATCTCAGCTCATGGAACTCCTTAATCTTGTCATCATAATACCTGTCAGAGAGGTATTTCTGCTTGAAATAATTCTTGAACTCTTTCAACTTAAGTATCCTTTCACCGATCCTCTTTACTTGCTTGAAGTGTTCCCACCAAATGGATGCCCTTCCATTCAGATTGAATATGGCAACTCTTGCCTTCATGTTTCCTGAATAATCATGCACTTGAAAGTACTTCTTTATTCCAAGAAGCCAAGCTTTAGCTTCTTGTCCAGTATTTATCTCACCATCAAATGTAGGAGGTTTAGCCTTCTTAAATTCATCCCGAGAGTGATCCCTATGGTGTCTCTTTCTTTTTCTTTTATGAGAAGAAGAACTTGAATCCCCACTGGATTCTTCAGAGTTAGATGATCCACTAGGAGTCCTTATCCTTCTCCTAGTACCGCTCTTACTGCCTTCTGGTCTTGCTGTACCTCGTCCAGAGTCTATCTTTCTCTGCAAGTTTGTTAAACTCTGCAACATTGAAGCATTCAACTAATGTTGCTCTTCCTAGGATTTAATCAAGCTTCTCATGGTGGCTGCAACATCTGACGGTGTCTCTTGGAATCTCCTTCCATTAGACTCTATGTCATCATTTTCATTACGGACATTTTCTCCCATGGCATCTCGTGCACACTCGTAAGAATCCTGAGAATCATATCCATCATGGGTTCTCATAATTGAACCACCACTTACTTACCAAACTGCACTACCTGGAATAATTCCCTTGAATGTGACTATGATTCTGCAAACGTGTTGATAACACAACTGTTAGATGCATAACATTGATATAAATCAGATTTACTTACCTTCTCTTGGAAAAATCATAAAATAACAAACTTGCCCAAACACAATATTTTCTTCATCAAAGAAATTATGTCTAAGGGGGACAACGGGGGTCAAGGGGTATTGCCCCCTTGTGGCTACCGCCACTGCAGGGCGGGTCGAGGGTAGCGGCCTCGTTTTTTTGTTTGTTTGCAAATCTATGATTTTCACGCAATCTGGCGCATAAGATCACTGCCACTTTCTCCTTTTCATCCCTGAAAATCCAATGAAAAAATGCTGAAAATCCCACTGAAAAACAATTGAAATTTGCAAAGAAATCCCACTGAAAAACTCAAAATTCCCTTGCATAGGATCAGGTCTCATCCCAACTAACATTTTGACGTTTCAACGGTCAACACAACTAACTTCCTCCACTGTTCATCGGTGATTTGTTCGCCTACCTTTCTCTGGTATGTCAGATCCATACTCATCTAGGTTTTTGAACTTTATCGGCGATCGGATCCACTAAGCACTACCGCGACGACGATATGATTCTCTACTCACCGGGCGACTAGTTCCATGGGCAGCCACAACGATGACCAACGAACTCTCTAGGGTTTCCGCGCTGACAATCCTATCGACGGTTAGAACCCCTAGTCACTACGACATCAGCGGTCAGAACAACTGTCCGTCGGGAGGATAGTCCACTAGACAGCCGCAACAATGGGCGTGCAAACAACTAAACCCTTTCGACTTCATCGTTGTTCTGTCACAACTAATCTTCTTTTGATGCATCGGTGTTCCAAACCAATAACTTCATCGATCGTCGATGGTCTCAACACTCAGAAAAAATTTTCAAAATTTTTTCCCCTCTTCTTTCAACGGAAGATAACATCTTTCGGTGGTCGGAACCACTAAGATCTATGTGTCAGTGAACCCAACAACTAAGGTTTTCCGATGGTGGCATATCGAAAATTGGAAGCACTAATCATTACGGAATCAGTGGTTGGATGCGTTGTCCATCAGATGGATAGTCTCTTAGGCGGCCGCAATGGCGGGCGCATGAATAACTAACTTCCGCCAATCCAAACAGCTATCCGTCGCCCATCATCGATGGCCTTTTTGGACATTCCTTCAAAACTAAAAAGGGTTGATGTTTCAGTGGTCTTTGGAGGCTCTTCCTCGAAACTGCGGCTTCAGCTTCCACTAACCTTCACCGACGGCCGATGATCACTTAGAGAAAATTCACAAGTTCTTTCTCCTTTGGGTGATCTTTCGTCTAGCTCTTCGCTACATCGGAGGAGCTTTCCACTTAGTCTTCTGATGGGCCGACGGTTCAGGCACTAAGACAATTTTTTCAACAAAATTTTCAAGAAATTTTCTATCATCAATTTCTGACCTCTGCTAGGGAGAAGGCAATCCTGCCTCTGTCACTGCATCCTTGCGGTCGATTCAGGCCCATGCTGCAACATGAGCTCTGATACCAAAATGTAGCATCCCCGAACCTCTGACCAGCGAAGAGGATGCTACCATGGCATTAACTATCCGGGCAACTACCCCATGAACATGTATGTACATAAAATGATGAAACAAAATGCTTTGAACTAGAACATGCATACATGATTATTGATCATACAGTGGAAGCAAACATGCGTTCATACAAGCATTCAACATGTTCATCATATTCATTAAACAATAAATATAAATACAGAGAAAAAATGGTCAAGATTACTTATCTCATAAAGAACTCATCCCGCAACCAGCTACATCACTGAACGTTCCACCCAACCATAGGCTAGCATGCTCCTAAATCTCTCAGCAATGCTGCCACCCCCAAGCTAGGCATGATTCCCCAAGGAATAAGGAACAAGCAGGCTTACACATAGCCAAGGATATGCAAAACACAGCCAAGCCAACATAGTTGGGTTTATCAGGCCATCAACAAGATAGACAAGCCAACATGGTCAAGTTTATCAGGCCAACCGATGGATCAGCCAAGCCAACACAGTTGGGTTTATCAGTCAAACGATGGATCATCCAAGACAACATAATTGGGTTTATCAGGCCATCCAGGAGCTGAGAAAGGTTAAATGCTAAGCTGGTGAGCCCATTACAGAGCTGGGAACACCCACACCAGAACTAGCTTGACTTCTAAGACACCCACACACACCCAACAAAAGGAATCAGTCCCTTCTCTACTACACAGTTCCTCAGGCCCTAACTTCCCTTCTAGTGCTATTCAGGGGTTGTGGAGAAGAAATCCAACCCTCTAGCTCTATCTATGTGGTTTCCAAACACACCAGGTTTATCAAGCAAACCAAGCTCTCATCCCTGCTCCCAACACAGTCCGAATAACAACCATTACACGCATGCAATCAACCAACAATTACAGCTTGGACAAGGGAAAACGACTCCTGAGTCATTCTTGGCCCTATTGTGGCCAAAACGACTCCCAAGCAACTTTCAACAGTCCCAAAATGTATCAGCAAACACAACTCACAACGTGGGGAAAACAATAGTCCATCTTGGACAACAAAGCCACCAGGAAGACTTACACAGACCACAAACGGGGAAGGAAAATCAGCCTCCCAACCTATGCGTGAGGGAAATTTACACCAGATCCAAATATAAGGATGGAAACACACCAGATACCTCTATGTGGAAAACACGAATGAAAGTAGAAATGGCTCCCCCCTCCTGGATGTGCAAGACCAACAGAACAAAGAATCCTCTCTGTGAGACACATGACGTTTTTCCTTGCGTGAGAATGAGCGACAATGGAGAATGGCGAGTGGGAAGTGCGGGAGTGTTCACAGCACTGTCATGGAGAGAGTGGAATGATGGGCGTAGTCGTTTCTTCTGCCCAACATGAGGTTCGATTCGCTGGTGGAGTGTGCGTGTGGGCAAGGACTAACAGTCCTGCCACACTCCACTCCCCAACAATAACTGCCCCAACTAATCAACAGAACATTTAAGGTGGTAGTTGGATAAGACAAGGGAAGGTGAGAAAAACAAAAAGGTTGGTTGACAAGTAAAGGGCTTTAGCAGTTGACACATGGCTTTTCCCCATAGGCTCAAGGTTTGATAATTCCCCCTTCCCAATCCTTAAGAAAATCATGCCCTTTTCATTATGGTTGCAGTGAGCATAGCTAATTGGGTCCATTTAATTAAAATGCATATTTACATGATGCCAAAACTTAATATATGCCGTGTACCATGATAGACCATCGGCAACGATACCAATCGCCGAAACATTACATTGACAAATCGATGGTGGGGCTTTTGCCTTTAGCTCCACACCATGATTAATTACAATATATACATCATGTACATTTAATGCAACGGGGTCAAAACTGGGGTGTTACACAATTGATCACCATTAAGAATTGATGCCCTGTTCTAAGGGTTATTGAATTTGAATACCAATTGTAAAGAGAATAGTAATCTTGCAAGTTAGAACTTATTTTAAGATATATGTTAGGTGAGGATAAGAGAGGAAGATACATAGAATTATACTTTTAAAACCAAGAAGGGTTTGTTTGAATGGTTTCAATGTCATGGTTTGAGATTACTAATGCACCAAGCACATTCCTATGGTTGATGAATGATGTTATTAGTTTATTTAAGGAATATTTTGTAGTTATATACTTGGAAGCTATATTATTGTACATAATTTTTATTGAGGAGACTTAGACCATTTAAGGTGAGTGTTATAGATTCTCATGCAGAATAAGTTCTAGTTCAATATGAAGCATGTTCTTCTAATAAGTGTACTTGTTCATTATGGATTCAGGATTAGAGGGTATTAACTATTAATTTAACTAGCTAAAGTGCATATTATTCAAAAGTGGCCAAAGTATACAAATCCTAAAAAGGTGACATTTTTTGTTGGTACTTGCTAGTAATTATGAAAGTTTATTACACATTTATTAGATATTTTTGCACCATTACATTCCTTAGAAAGAGAACAAAGTAAGTTTATTTTGATGAAGGATAAATAAAAGGTATTCAACATTTTGAAGAAGAATATTTGAGAATCGCTTTTGTCAAAATTTTTTGAATTTGCAAAATCCTTTTGAGATCTAGTTATTCCATCAGGGCAATCTTTATACAAGTGGGGAGACTATTTTCTTATCATTTGAAAATATTTGGTGGAGTGGTTTTAGGGTATCCTACCTATGATAAATAGTTGTAATATTTTATCAATCAATGAATAAATCAAGAGACTACATCCTAAGGAAGGATACAATGATCCACACTATATACAAGCCATTGAAGTTTATGATAAGCAGAGCATAGTAACAAGTAAGGAACACTGAGTGGATGCCTTATTTGTAACAATTTAACATTGTCATCAAGTACAAGAAGAGGGTAACAAATACAATTATTTATTTCTTATCCAGAAACTTAGGTTATTGACAATTCTCATGACCATTATGTAACTACAACCTTTTCCTTTGAAAAGATGAAGACTCATAATGAAGAGGATACACCATCTCATCCAATTTTTATAGAACTACAACAAGGAGTGAAAAATCCTAACTAGCATTTCAAGGATGGATTGTTTTACATGGAAAATAAGCTATGTATAGTGGTTGTAGAATGTAGAGCCATATAATTACGAAGATAATCCCATACTTATATAACTACAAGATACTTTAGAGTTGGGAAGACATTGTTGAACTTGTAGAGGTTTGTGCATTAAAAAAATATGGCATCTGGTGCTACAAAATTCATTCGAGCATGTGTATTTTATTGTATTTTTAAAGCTACCAATATAAAGTTGGTATTATATACTCCTTTTCCTATACTAAGTTAATCATGTGATATAATTTCAAAATATTTCCTGGAAGGATTGTAAACAAATAGACATAGGATTGATAATGTTGGTATTAGTTGATAGATTCAACAAGATGGGTCAATTCATTCCTTGTAAGAAGACTATGAATGACTGATAATCATGGAATTTTCTTTTCCAAAAAATATAGGTACATGTTGGATCACTTGAAACCAAATTTTCAAACATATATACTATATTTTCAACTCATTTTTGGAAATATTTATGTAATATGTGTTGGGAATGTTATGTTCTTTGCATGAAATCAATGGTTGAAGTCGATATTCGATTGGTCAATAAGTGAATTGGAGCTGGAATTCAACAAACGATGGAAGTTTGGTTGATTAGTTGACTAGAATAGTTGTTTGGTTGATAAAAAGAGGCTAATTGATGGATATTGGTGCGATTAGAAACACAATGGGAGATCGAATAAAGTTTGAATGAGTTAATTAAAATATAAATTAATAAAAAATAGGTTAGGAAGTTGTGGATTTCGATTAATGAGCATTTGGTTGTAACTAAATCCAATACCACGAGCTAGTGTATGTATTGCATCTATAAATAAGATGTAATGGTTATGTAACAGAATAATGCAATGAAGTATGATTTGTTGTCTAGTAAATCACATTTGTAAAAAGATGGTTAAGAGTGTTGATTAATTGATGAGCGATTAAGATCACCGGTTTGTTGGTTTTCCCCTATAGAGGGGTTTCCACGGTAATTTGTATGTAATGTGTGAATGTGTTATGTTTCTTTGCTTTATGCTTAATTGTGGTTAGATATATGCATCATATAAATAACCACTGTAATAGGTATTAGAACCCAACGATTGGCATTAGAGCTACATTTGGATTCAAGGGGATGCCTTTTTTGCCGAGGGTTTGTATTGGTCCTGGATCTAGTAAATACCTATTAATTCATATTTATAATTGCTAGCACTTAGGGTAAATAAATTAAAAAGTTTAATGGGAAATTTTTTGAGTTGTGGAAGCTTAAAATGTAGGATATACTTGTATATAGAGAGAAATGGGTTGCTATCATCCTGGGTGCAACTCTCACAGGTATGTCACCAGAAAGATTGGAAAAAAATTGATAGAAAAACAAGGAGTACAATCTAACTTTGTTTATCAGATTCTATATTGTTGAATGTCTCAAGAGAAGACACTGCAAATAAGTTATGGGAAAATTGGGGAACTTGTACTAGTTGAAATTTATAGTTAACAAGTTGTTTCTTTGGAAGAAGTTATCTCTTCTGAAGATGAGTGAGGGAGACTCGATTACAGAGAACCTAAAGGTGTTCCAAATTGTGATTAATTATTTGTTGTCCATGGATATTAAAATCAACAAGGAGGAGAAATGCATTAGTATGTTGTGTTCTTTTCTAGATTCTTGAGATAGCCTGGTCGTGGCTATTGGGAGCAATAATACCATATTTAAGATAGGTGATGTGGTTGCATCTCCTCTAAAAAGATATATTAGGTGGAAGAACATGGAAGGATCAACCCACTATGTCCTAGTGGTAAGAGTTCGACCGAGCGATAGAGGAAAACATAAAGACTTTGGTAGAAGATCAAAGTTGAGAGGTAAATCTAAGACCAATTCTAATTCTCCTAGTTTGACAATAAGAAGATGATGGAAATGCAATAAAATTGGACACTATAAGTGATATTGTAAGTCAATGCAATTCAAGAGAAGCATTAAGGGTCTAAAGAAGGTTATTCAATTGATGATAAGCCTTCACAAGAAGGGAAAGGACATTTGTATTTGGCCTCCAGAAGTACACAGTTGGATCATGACTTTGGGTTGATCGACTCCGATGTGGCATATCATATGACACCACACAAAGAATGGTTCTATGAATGTTAGAATTTCGACAACAATTATGTTCTTCTAGGAGACAATTCACCGACCAAGTCGTCAGATGAGGTAAAGTTCAACTGTTATTAAAATATGGAAGGATATGAACACTTCCAGAAGTGTTGCATATCTTAGGTTTGGATCAAAACATGATCTTAGTTAGTAAGATGTGGAATGAATGTGTGAAATATGTATTTGAGAAAGATACATGCAATATGGTACAAAGAATAATGGTGCTAAAGAGAGGGGTCTACACTAGAACACTTACAAGCTATTGGGAAGAAAAGATAACAATGGACATGCTAATATAGTCTGTCCTAAATCTAACAACATATATTCTTGTCTAGTCGACTCAACCATGCTGTGGCATCAACAGATGGGACATATCGATGACAAAGGGATTCATTCCATGCACAATAAAGGTATAGTTGAAGGTCTCCCTCACTGTTCTGAATATGTAGACTTTTGTTAACATTGTATTTATGGAAAATAGAGTCACATAAGTTTCTCATCTGGTGCTACTAGGCCTAAGGAAATACTGGAGTTGATACATAGTGATGTGTTTGGGTCAGTGTTGGTCCCATCAATAGGAGGATCACAGTATTACATCTCCTTCATAGATGATTTATCTAGAATGACATGGTTGTATTTTCTAAGGAAGAAAAATGAGATCTTTGAGAAGTTTCAAGAGTTAAAGGCTCTTGTATAAAATCAGATTGGTAAAAGGATCAAGGTGTCGATAACCGATAATGGAGTGGAATTTTGTGGGAAGGCATTTGATCAATTTTCTAGATAGCATGGTATATTTCAAACATAGACAACTAGATACATTCCTAAATAGAAAAAAGTTGTTGAAAGAATAGTATAGCATTCCTAATTTAATACTATACTGGTGGAATACTACTATGAAGGTATGTATCTTCTCATGCCCATGTTGGTGCTTAACAATTACTTTAGAAAGTACCAATATTAACTCTTTCTTTAGAAAGTATAAATACATATTAATGTTAAATTTCAATGTTAAATCTCATGGAATAATGTTTGGTCTCATATGAATATTCAAAAACTTGAATGCCCATTCTCTCAACGAAGAAGAGAGCTTAATAAATATAATTATCTAAATAATTAATTGATAATATGATTATTTACACACCCAATACGTTGTGTTTAATAGTATATTTGTATGCCATTTTTATATTAACAAGATCAAATCTTCATTTAGTAAACTACTAAAGTTAAGTGGTATACATTTATTTTTAAAATAGAAAATATTAAGTGGGTTTAGTTTTTCAATGAATTGTATATTTTGTGATAATTGCATGTGTAAAACCAACAGCACATGCATCTACATCTCAATCTAGAAATAAAGCTGATGGATAAAATATTATTTCATTCAAATTTATGGTGAAACCCATGATGCCAATACAAGAAATAAACCAGAATTTAGAATCAGTGTATTTATATGGATCATTGTTTTCCTTGGATTGATTTTGTATATGATTAGATCCAACATTCTTCCAGTACAATTTAACTCTTCCTTAAATGCCTCTTCAGACAGTGATATAGAGACAGCAGGATTCTTAATGAAAGCTTGGACAACCGCTCTTCATGTATTGTATTGTAGTAGAAGAATGATAGTCACAACATAGTGATACAAGTAAGAGAAGGTATAATCATAAAATTTCTAAAGGAATGTGTGTAAGAATGCATTACAAAAACTGGTTGATCTATTATGGACTGCCTTTATAAAGTGTGCATTGTTTAATGTCTAATAATTCTTTGTCTAGGGGTTTGGTGTAGGCCTCAAATCTCTAATTTCCGTAAGTAAAAGTGTGGAATTCAAGGTGAAAAAATGGCATTTAATTTCTACCGATGTACGAATTTTCTAACCAATATTCTAGTTTACATGGTATTGCTAACTATGTTTCCCTAATTAAAGGTAATTAGAAAGTATCAAATCAAGGTGACGGGTGAACGTGGAGATAGTAATATTGTATTTTCTTATAGAGGCGATCTCCTTAAATCAACTTAGTTGGCCAAAAAGTTTGTTGTTATCCGTAGGAGATAGATGATTTTCCATCAGAATGTAGTATTTGTTGATATATAGAAAGAATATATGTTAAGTCTCACCTATAATTTACATAGAGATAGACGAGCACCCGAAACATCAAATGTTACCCACCTATTTCGATTAGAGAGAGATAGACGGGAAGCATGAGTCTTGTGAAATGACATGATTATTATGAAATCAATCAAGCCTGCCTAATGAGATGGAAATATGCTCCATAAAAATGATAGCACTACCATAACTCCAAGCGTTGGATAAGGAGGTTACCTTTGTGAATATATTTAATTAAACAACGCACTACTCGGATCCTGCATATAATTTATTTTGGTGATTTGGAGTTGGTGATAAATCAAGTCGAACAGGAGTACACAATGCACTTGGAACATCAATATGACACAATAAAGCTTGCTCCTTCTTTAGCCAACTTTGGTACCATGCCACCATGATGGCTGCCACTTGAACTATAAGACATCTAATGAGATTATTAGTCCACAAGGTTGTATTGGAGTTACTCTAGGGTATTAGTAAACTTGAATCTATGTCTTGAAAGGTTCGATCAATGAGCAAAAGAATTATATAATTGTATCTTAATAACTTTCTTGTACAACATATTAATCAGATTTCAACAATGTGGGTGTTGATGGGAATCAATTTTGATGTGACAAACATACAACATATGGAAATGATGAATGGATGAAATGAAAAGAAGGCACTTGAAAAGTAAATCTTAGCCTCATGGTATAAAAAACATGTTGAGCAAATAGAATTCAGCAGTTTGACAAGAAATGTAATTGCAGAGATAACGAGATCCTCATAGGGACAATAACTTTACTTCAAATAACATATCATGAATATTTTACAACATATTCACAAGAAAGTAAACATTCATCATAACATATGATCCAAATGTAGGATGAAAGGCTACCTCCAGGGCTTGTATTATATGCTCAAAATACCAATTACATGGATGTGTAAGATGTGTGAACATAAGAGAAGATATAACAGTCTGTAATAATCAAAATATTTGAATTCTCAGTGCTCCAATTACAAGAGACAACCGGTATAGTTCATGCATACATTATTGATCAAACAAAAAATTGAGAAGTTACACTTCGACCAAATTAAATGTCGACCTATATGATATAGGTATTAGACTCTATTTATAGAGGTTGGATTTACATATTGTTACAACCAAATTCTATTATATAACAAACTCTTTTTTTGTTACAATATCTTTCAACTGTATGTTCTCTCTAGTGATGCTGGTGACTCTAATGTGTACCATTCCTTGTGTTAGCACTGTTTTTGTGCTAAGTAGTTGGAGAGGTATAAAGAAGTGTAAGGAGAAAAAAGGTCTGTCCATTTTCATATCATATGACCATGGAGGGTGTTCATAATTTTTTGCAGATTTTCCGAAGGTTATTTCTAAGCAGGGTCCTTAAAATAATTAAAGAATTCTACTTTTTTCATCTTTGAAAATGTATAAGAATGAGAAAATATGTTTCAAGTTGTATATTCATAGGAAATGAGGAGCTTAAATGAACAGGCTTAAGAATTTTGGTGTAAGTAGGAACATGCTAACTTGAAGATACAACTGTTCGTTGGATGAAAAGGGGTAAGTAGATCTATGGTCATGAACAATTTCATTGTTTCAATGTGAAGGGAGAAATAAAATGTTTAAAGCAGCGAAATGGTGTAAAAAGGTTTGTATTTCAACGACGTCAACCAATGATCAGATCAGATCAACGGAGGAAATCCATTTTGCAAATCTAACTTGCACGATGAAAATCAACTTTTGTATTTGTGGAATCGGTTAAACACCTGCAGGTTTCAAGGGCCGAGATTGATGGTGGTTTAGATCAACGACATAGGTAAATTCCACCGATATAAGATGCCGGGGAAAGGTCATTTTCCAAATTTGCGGAATGGGTTAAAGCGGGTGCATGTTTCAATGATGGAGTTCAAGTCGAGGGTGAATCTAGGGTGGAGAATGATTTTGCTGATTGAACATGTGAAGAGAGAATCACTTTTAAAATTTGCGGAACGTGGTAGGCCTTTCAAACTTGAATGACGAAGATTAAAGGTAGCTTTTGATTAAGGGATGAGAAGGATTCCACAAGTTGAAGTTGCACAGAGAGAAGTCAGAGTTGTGATTTGCAGAATTCAATATAGGCCACATATTTTGATGGTTCAGATGAAAGTTAAATGTAGATCCATGGTTAAAAAGGTTTCCGCTTATCCAAAATGCGAGGAAGGAAATTTTTGGTGTAAGTGCGGAAAGTGTAAGTGTAGAAGGTGATCAAGGGTGTAGATGTAAGTTAAAGATAAATCTATGGTGATAAATAAATCTGGGCATATAAGTTATAAGGCGGATAGAAAAGGTGATAGAATTGGAAACAAAGGTTTAAGACAAATCCAAATGGACGGTTCAAATTGGGGAGAATTTCAAATCAAGGGAGGAGATTTATCTCAGTACTCAAAGTTGCACAAAAAATAAAGAAGGGTGAAATAAGTGGGAATAAGATAGTGTGGTTAACCAACAATAAAGAATCAAGGGCTCATATTGAAGAACAACAGATCTATGGGTGAGATTAGATTTGAATGAAAAAGATGCACAATCAATATTAAGAATAAAATAATATAAGGACAAGCAGATGGATTCAAACTATTTGTTTTTTCTGAAGCATTGGAAAACGAGAATTCAGACTGTGTGGAAGGTGCTACCATGGACAAAATTTTGAACCATTTTTCAGCTAACCAAGTAGGTTCATTTATCTGATTGAACTAGTATTTCATGGCTGAAATGGAAGATTTAGAGGTTCATAATCTTGAGTATCATAATGTTGAAGAATTTCTTGAGGATAAAGATTCTGAAATCTTGACACTATCTTGCTAAATGATAATGTAGAAACTGCCAAAAACAAATTGAAAATCCTTAAAGATCAGGGAATTGATACTCATGGAGTATTCAGTTTGTATTTCTTTTATTTTTCCGTTGAACAAACCCCAAACTATCCAAAGTTCGTTGAGTGGTGTGCTAGTAATTACTCTCCTTCTGAGGGGGTAATAATGGATGCATCTAGGTCTAAAATTTTGTGTCCATTAGATTCCCTTGTCATCTGAAATGCTTTATTAATCCTTGCCAATTTTTCCCAAATGTCTAAAGAGTACAAAGAAGAAAACCTAGTCCAATTTTTTCGAGAATCCCCAGTCGAAAAAAAAGAAAATTTCCTCAAATCCTGCTCAAAACCTGATAGTCAGTTGTTAAATCACCCTTTTCCCATTGATCACAACTTGTTTAATGAAGAAACCCAGTCTTTGATAACCTTGGAAAGTGATTTTTTGGGGTTGGATACAAAGAAATACATCACAGAACCCTTGTTGAGTCTAATGTTCACCCTTAGTGCTGGTCAAGTAGAGTATGAGAAATTGAGTCAGCCCATGAAATCATCATGTCTTAAATTTGATGAGTTTTTAGCTGAGAACATCCATTCTCAGTTAATAAACTTCCATAGGACAAAAAATTTCAGATTTCAATCTTTTCTGCTGAGGATGTTTTTAACATTCAATGAAGATAATTTACAACTCCCAGAGATGGTTATAACAAATGAAATTGTTAGTTTTTTTTTTCAACATTTAAGCTAGCATTATGATAAGATCTTTTCACTGAGAGAATAACAAGTACAGAAATCACATAAGCACATCACAAGAGACAAGAGACACAAAGATTTTAGGAGGGGAAACCATAAATGGAGAAAACCCCTCAATTTCCTCTAAGATAGTATCACCACAAGATGTGAACCCAAAACAGTAAGATGACCTCCCAACACAACAATAGCCTTCTGTCTTCTGTCAAGCCAAAGTATTTCCTTCTCCAAAGGTGCGCCACACTTGAGAGAGCAAGTGATGTAATTCACAAGTGATAAATAGAGAGACTCTCACTCTCTATTTATATTCTTCCGTTGACTTGAAGTGCACTCAACCATGTAGGCTTGACTTACAATTACCTACTCGAGCCTACACCTTAATTAGCGTATAATAACCCAAGTACCACGAAACTGTGGGGACTTACCTAATGACTTGACAAGACTTGTTTACATTAATAATCCTCCCGATCGGAACATCGGGGTAAGACAATATGACTCAAATACATAATAGAAACATCCCGGAATAAACATTGGGTTACAATATATAAAATACATATAAGAATACATTCCGAAGTTACATATACATCAACACTCCCTCTTAACTAGGAAGGTATTCTTTTGACACAATTTTCAGCACTGGTCTTCTTCTCTATATCACTGGATCATGTTCGTCTTCAAGTCATCTCTGTCATCAAGTCTTCTTCGTATTCAAGTCATCTTCATCTTCAAGTCATCTAGATCTGGATCATCTCTCGATCTAGATCATCATAGGACATCATCACAGGATCTAGATCATCACTCGATCTGGATCATCATCACTGAATATAGATCATCACTCGATCTGGATCATCATAAAATGGCAACACTGGATCTAGATCATCACTCGATCTGGATCGACATCACTGGACTGGATCTGGATCACCACTACTGGATCTGGATCATCACTCGATCTGGATCTCTCGGAGTCATCATAACTGGATCTGGATCATAGCTCGATCTGGATCTCCACTGGTCATCATCATGTGTATACTATCTCGTCATAGGAAGTTCTACAGAGCCAGCCCTTTTTCATGCTGGATGTACCATCTACTCAGAGCTAGTCCTTTTTCATACTAGATGAGTCTTCACAGAGCCATCCCTTTTTCATGCTGGATGTGGCATCCACACAGAGCTAGTCCTTTTTCATACTAGATGTGTCTTCCCAGGGCTAGTCCTTTTTCATACTAGATGAGGCATCACAGGGCTGGTCCTTTTTCATACCAGATGTGGCATCACAGAGCTGGTCCTTTTTCATACCAGATGTGGCATCCTCACAGAGCTAGTCCTTTTTCATACTATATGTGTCTTCCCAGAGCTAGTCCTTTTTCATACTAGACGAGGCATCACAGGGCTGGTCCTTTTTCATACCAGATGTGGCATCACAGAGCTGGTCCTTTTTCATACCAGATGTGGCATCCTCACAAAGCTGGCCCTTTTTCATACCAGATGTGGCATCCAGACCATGGAAGGAACCTAATCCTCTCACCATGTCACTACCCTTACATCCGACCATGGAAGGAACCAATCCTCTCACCATGTCGGAATGGCACAATCCCATCCAGGCAGGAGCCACCTCCGCCACAATGATGGAAGACTCTCACCCACAATGAGGAGAGATTTCTGCACTTACATCTGACATGGAAGGAACTAAATCCTTTAGCCATGAACAGAATGGCACTGCCCTTACATCTGACCTGCTTGTCAGAATGGCACAATCCCATCCAGGTAGGAGCCACCTCTGCCACAATGATGGAATACTCTCACCCACAATGAGGAGAGATTTCTGCACTTACATCTGACATGGAAGGAACTAAATACTTTAGCCATGAACAGAATGGCACAGCCCTTACATTTGACCTACTCGTCAGAATGGCTCTCAATCTCAGCACTCATATCTGACATGGAAGGAACTGAATCCTCTC
>LPNX011111887.1:428932-452901 GCA_001517045.1 Pseudotsuga menziesii
AATGATAATTGAATACTTATCTTTATTTGTTTCGAGGGTAGACTCCTTCTTGAGCCTTCAGCTTCATTTTCTTCTTCATTCACAATAGCATTGTTTCTTATCCAAAAGCTAAGGTGGATAAGAAGTTCTTCAAGAGTTGAGTTCTTCATATTCCTCATTGCTTGAGGGATCTTCTTTGGATGGAAATAGCTTGATCTTCAGTTGCTCCCATATTCTCTTCTCTTCTTATGATTCGAGCTTCTTCTTATTCACGGAGTCTTCTGAAAGTAATCACTTCCTTCTAGAACACATTCCTTGAATGAATGAATTATACGATCCTGGGAGGCCATTCAAGGTGGCCATCACCACTTTTGCATTCTTCACTTTTTCTTTTAACGCTTCAAGTTGTTCTTTGATTTGAGAGACTCTTATGACTGCATGGTCTCTGCATTCTAGATCTTCACATTCTTCAACCGGATTCTTTAGGTCATATTCTGATTTTGTTCTTCCCTTCAAATATCTTGAGATTCAGGAAGACCTTCAACAGCTTTGCTTGCAATAGGTAGTGCTCCGTAATGCACATGTGCAAGCCTTCTATGTCAAAGCTCATTTGGCTCTACTGTGTCATGGATCAAGGCTTGTTCTGGATATCCCTTTAATTTATACAAGCCTCCTTCTTGTTCTCCAATCACTACCGCATCATCGATAGTCTTTCCTTTTGGCCACATGATGATTTGACCATCTATGAATGCAACCTGCATTCCAGAGTCTAGCTTGTATGAAGATTCCTCACTACCTTTTATTGGATATTGGTAGTCATCTACAAGTTTCACCTTGTGAGGTGATTCATGTTCTGATAGTCTTACAAAGGATACCTTGAATCCCATCATATGTTTGGAAGCCCCACTGTCTATAAGCCAATCATCACTTCCATGAGTAATGTTACCTATGAGAGCTGATATTAGAACATATTCATCCTTGCTTGAAGAATCTTCACTTTCATATCTGTATCTCTTTCTGGATGGTTCATCATCCTCTGTAGCATGAGCATGATGTCTTCTTTGACCAAGTTCTTCTTGTGAAAGGCTTCTAACCTTGTCTCCCTCTGAAACTGGAACCTCCATACTCATGTAGGTGTCCAATCCATTTTCTTCAGAGAGATCATATACTTCCAGGCTTGGAAGTTGTCAACTTTCGCAAGCTTGTCACCAAGCTGATGTGATATATCATATTGAAATGAGAATCTCAAATGAAAATAAAAAAGGATTAGATCTTACCGATTTGAGGTGTTCGTCCTTGTCCCGGAGTTCGCTGATCTAGGGTTTGTCACAGAAACCCTAATTTTCAAAACTTAGAATCTTTCAGATCTGATTGGATGAACAGATAGATCTCTTCAAATGGAGCTGTCCAATGTACTCCTTTTCTGAAAACAGTGGAGGAAAGCTCCTGAAACAGGAAGCCCTAATTTTCTGATTTCTTCTGCAGAAATTCCTGTTACTGTTTCTGTGATATCTCTGAAATTAATGATCCTATATGTCTGAAATTTCTCATTGAGGTAACCTCGCATGTCCCTGATCCAACCCCAAAGGTTTCATCAGAATTGGTTTCACCATTTGGGAGTTATGATCATTTTCCCAAGGTGGCCTGTTACAGGACTGTTCAAAACAGATAAGTTGTACGGCCTGCCACATGTCACTGGTTCATCTTCTGAGTCTGATCTTCGGACCATAGAAATTAAAGTCCGTGAAAGTTTTGGAACATCTTCAGGAATTCCATTTGGACCTCTATAGCCCAAGATATTGCAGATCTCCCCAGGTGTCCTGTTTATGGATGATTTCTGGAAGAGGATGGAACCCTAACTTGGAGAGATCATAGCTCCCAGAATATAGCGAATCAAAGGCTGAAATTTGGACACAATGTTCATCAGGATTTTATCTTCGGTCCCTGCAATTTTTAGCTTCTGAGACTTCGCCAATCTCGGAATATAGCGACTGTACCAAAACTTAGCAGTTTTAGTATTTAGGGTTTCTCCTAGCTAGGGGTCAAACTAGGGTTTGACTTTCCCGAAGATTTACCCAACCAAATTTCTTGATCCAGGTCTTTAAATTTCGGTTTTGATGAGGAGAAAAATCCTATTCTGGTATCACCCAAAAATTCCTCTTCTGTAGAAAGCCCTAATTTCCACATCGAAACTGAAAATGATTGAAATTGAATTCCGCATCGACAGAAAGATGCACCCTTCAATGGAGAGTCATCCTATCATACTTTTGCTGAAAATATGTGGAGGAATATCCACAAAATAGGAAGCCCTAGTTCCTGTATCTGCACAATGTCTTCTTCTCAGGTTAGCTCTGATACCATGTTATTTTTTTTTTCAACATTTAAGCTAGCATTATGATAAGATCTTTTCACTGAGAGAATAACAAGTACAGCAATCACATAAGCACATCACAAGAGACAAGAGACACAAAGATTTTAGGAGGGGAAAACCCCTCAACTTCCTCTAAGATAGTATCACCACAAGATGTGAACCCAAAACAGTAAGATGACCTCCCAACACAACAACAGCCTTCTGTCTTCTGTCAAGCCAAAGTATTTCCTTCTCCAAAGGTGCCCCACACTTGAGAGAGCAAGTGATGTAATTCACAAGTGATGAATATAGAGACTCTCACTCTCTATTTATATTCTTCCATTGACTTGAAGTGCACTCAACCATGTAGGCTTAACTTACAATTACTTACTCGAGCCTACACCTTAATTAGTGTATAATAACCCAAGTGCCCCGAAACTGTGGGGACTTACCTAATGACTTGACAATACTTGTTTACATTAATAATCCTCTCGATCGGAACATCGGGGTAAGACAATATGACTCAAATACATAATAGAAACATCCTGGAATAAACATCGGGTTACAATATATAAAATACATATAAGAATACATTCCGAAGTTACATATATATCAACAGAAATTAGTAGGGATTATTGTAAATTTATGAACTTTCTCATGGCACCAGTATACAATGTTTTCTTTCAAGAAAGATTACCCAGAGTATTACTAGAAATGAAAGAAATATTACAGTTGTCACCTGAAAGGAGAATAGGAGTTTGGTTCCTATATGAACATGGCACATTGATTAGGGTACATGGGTTTGCTCATCAACCCTATATCCTACCAGAATTTTTAACTGTAAGAGTGTTTGCATTGGAACTAATTAGACAAAGGTTGATAGTTGAAGATGGGAATTTCTTGAGCTGTAAGAAGCCTTCAGAAATTAAGTTTCCATGGACAGTAGGAAATTTTTGCATCAAGAGCAAATCAACTCTTCCAATGATCGAAAGCATGCTCAGAGAAATGGTATTTTCAGTGGAAGCTGCTATTAATTATGACCCTCACCACATTGTCTCAAATAGAAGACACACAAATAAAAATAAACCATTTGAGAATTTTGAGGTGGCAGGACTGTCTGAAACAACAAATTGGATGGATTTCCCCAAGGATATTAATAATGGTGAAAATATGCAAGAAGATTCACTTTCATTTGCACCAGGGAACAATTCTCCTCAGCATGATCTTTCTAGTATTATTGCACCAACTACGCATATTACTCCATTGGATAGTTTTTTCTGGAAAAATAAATAAGAGAGAGTTCTTAGATGCCATGGATACTCAAGAAGAAGACACTGTCAGAACACCCAAGAAACAAAATAATGAAAAAGTAGGACAACTAGTACCAGTCACAAAGGATAAAGGGAGAAAGAAACATGTGAAGGTCAAAGGCCTAGCCTTTGAAATCAAGGAGTACACATTCGACAACATTCCTGAAGGAACTGCAGATAAATACAAGTCAAATACTGAATTGATGGAAAAATATAAAGGTGTTGGGGAAAATGCTTCTAAGGAAAAATTGAAATTATATGATGAAGTGAGAAAATTGTCTCATTAAGATGTATCCCTTGTGACTATTAGGGATCAAAATAAAAACACATTAAATTTGGCACTGACTACAGGAAATAAAATGGCTGAAATGAGGATGAATTTGGAGAATATTCCTACTACTGATATGATACATTTACACAGAGAAACAAGTGATATCCTTTATACTGACTTGTTGAAAGAAACATTGCAGGTGTCAAAGTTACAATCAAGTAAGAAAAGAGTTGAAGATTTGCTCAGAAAGGAGAAGGTGGAAAACAAATCCCACAAGGCACATATTAAGAAGCTACAAGTAGAATTATTGGTGGCTGATAGTCAAGCTGATAAAGGAGCTGCAGTACAGAAGTTGTTAAATGGAAAAGAAAATGCAATTCAATTACTAAAGAAGAAGCTGAAGATTCCATCTACTCAGCTTATACAAAATTATGAGCTTACAAAGTTTGAGAAAGAAAAAGAATCTTTGAATATTGAACTAATTGATTGTAAATCAAGGTTGCTGAAGTTTGAGAAAAAAGAAAAATAATTAGAGAAAGATGCAGGACTTTGGGTTGAAAGGAAAAGGCTTTTGAAACAAAACAAGAAGAGTTGGAAAATAAATTAAAGGAAAATAATAAGGACAAGCAAGTGCAAGTTATTTCACCTTTTGTACAATCTCATACAGATTCCATTTCCCAAGCTATGTCTCCGGTAAGTCTTAAAGATTTAGAAATCACTGGTTTGAAGAACCAAAATAAAATTTTGGAAGACATAGCTGAAAAAAGAGAAAACAAAAGAAAGACATTGGAAAACAAATGTAAGGAGCTGGCAGAAAAGAATAATAAATTGGAGAAACAGGTGACATGACAGAAACCCTTATAGGGAGCTAAGCATCTCATCTGGTATGTACTAATAACAGAAGCAACCAAGCTCAAGACTTATTTGGATTTTATTCTAGATAGGGAGATTGTTACATAAGCAGCTAGACAAAATGTCATCATGGTAAAGCAGGTCTTAAACAAAAAACCCATTGATACCACTAATAATGGAATCCATTTTTTGAACAGTTTGACAGAAGAGGAAACCAGGAAAGCAAATATTCAAGATATGATCTTAGTTATTACGTGGGAAAGAAAAGTGGTGAATAAATATCATCATTTAGAAATAGTTCAAGCGAAAATTAATGTCATGCATCATCAAATTAAGGAATTTATTGAATTGTTTAACCCTTTTTCAAAAGAGGACTTCCTTTCTTTTGGGAAGAGAAGGGAGGAATGTGGTCTCAGAAGCAGTATAATGACAGATTAATCAGTTGCAGATTAGATCATAGGAAGTTTGATGATATGCAACAAAAATATTGTCTGGAAAAGCAGTGATTGATAAATTAGATGGAGACTTTGAAATGTTGTTTGACTTTAAAGCTACGTGTGCCAAATTGACAGATTTCTCTTATCCATAAAATGTGGAGCTCAGGGTATTGGCTAAGGAGATGATCAATCTAGATCTTCTAGTTGCTGATCAATGAAAGATAGTTGAAAATTAAGGGAAAAGTAAATACAAGTTGCACCAATGAAGACATGAAGATCAAAGAGACAACTGTAGAATGATAAAGCGAGCCAGAATCTCGACGACGCATTACTGTTTTAAATCCAGCATGGGTGTTGTTATCTCCTAAAATAACCAGTCAGTTTTTTATTATTATTTTAGGTGTTAGGTTTGAGTCCAAAAATTTATTTTTAAATTTTTTAGTCAATAAGGAGGTCCTCGTTCTTAGTGCTAAGTTAAAAAATTTGATTCATTTGAGTCATGGCTTCAAAATTAGAGAAAGACAGGTTTCGGTAGCTAACTCTGTTTTGTAGAGGCCAGTTAGCTGCCGAAAAGGCTCAGTTTTTGCAGCTAAGAGGGTTAACTAGAATTATGTTAGCTGCCGAAAACGATCTCATCAGCAAAATAAAAAGCTCGTGTCCGTACTCGACTTCACATCAAGCGAGCCTGTTTTTTTTTTAGCCGCCAAAAGGAAGATTGGAACGCATCCTAAACAACCATCATGAGGTTTAATGTTTGATGAGTTGCCAAAAGCAAATCGTGAAGCATCCACGCCATTTCATCTCGGACTGCACAGGGTTACACAGAAACTCATAATGCATACTTCCATCTGAGTGTTATTCGCAAGCTTATCGCTTCATGATCTCACACGAGCTGGAGAATATCACAATGGAGCATAATCACTCGCTGGGTTCATTTGAATGTGTGTCCAAACTCTCTAATGTTGCAAACAAAGCTTATCTTTTGAGAGTTCTTCATTCGCCTGCGCAGCAGAAGTCCCTGGTTCGACCAAGTGGCAGAGAGGGTAGAGCATCGATCCAGAGGTGTTCTCATCAGGATGAGGTTCCAGCACGGTGTCTCTCTATCGTCTGCTACAAAGTATTTACTTATGTCACGACTGGCTGAGTCTCTCTTTCATAAGCTGGAGTCTACCCGAATCTTGGTCATCATCCAGCTCGGCTCATGGAAAAAACAAATATACCACTCAGAACAGAGCTAGACGGGGTCTGGTATCTCGAGTCCCATCCACAAGTGGCCGAGTTTTTCAAGTCTGCAAATGTTTTTGACTACTATGAGAGACTCACTAGCTTCAACTAGCCACTTGCTGAAGCATTTGCTCAGAGCTACAATGGGAGAACAACAAAGTTTGGTAAAGAGGAGTTTTATGTGGATGAGGCAGCTATATCAGAATGTACAAGTCTCCCCAGGACAGGGCAGAGTTGGTTTAAGACTACTAAAGCCTCAGATATTGAATTGAGATCGTATCTCCTAACAGCCCATAAAGAAATCATTTGGAAAAGGGGTATTCCCATCACCTTTCTTGAACCTCAATGGCAGGCTTTTTTAAAGGCCATCTTCGTTTACATAACTTGTGAAGGCCGATATCACAGGGTGATGCACTACCACTTCAAGCTGTTGAATCATTTCACAGGGAGGGAAAAAATAAATTTGCCATACTTCTTCCATAAGACCCTCACTAAGATGGCAAAGCAAGTCCAGGCTAAGCCAAGCAAGATAGCAAGCAGGATCTCTCACTAGGGTCTCATAACATTGATGATCAAAGAACTTTTGAAGAAAAGAAGTATGGACTGGAATCATTTTTTGTTTTGGCATGAGTTCCCCACAGAGTTGGCCAGTGAAGAGGCAGTCAAGCAGGGTAAGGGAAAGAAGATCAGCACTCCTAAAACCAGCAAGAGAAAGAGGAGAGCCATCTCTCCTCAAGCCCAAATGGAAACCCCTTCCTCATCAAGCAAGAGGAAAAGGTCAAAGAGAAAGATGGTATTTGAACAAGATGAAGGGACTCCTCAAGGGAAAAATCCACTAAATCTCCCCTACTCAGAATCTGAATCGAAAGATGAGGAAAAACAGGAAACAGAGCAACCCATGGAAAGAGAGAAAAGCCAAGACCTTCTCTTGTCTGATGTACCAGGTCCCGAACCCTCTACATTAAAGACCAATAAAATTAATATGCTGTTACAGGAACTTTCCCAGGCAAGACATAATGAGAAGCAGGTTAAGTTGCACAACGCAGAGCTGATCGGAAGGAATATGGCACTGCATGATTGGAGCAAAGAAATCATCGAAAGACACAAGAAAACAGTCGAGAGGAACACGATGCTGATGAAGGAGAATTCCAGACTCTACAGGACCCTCAGAGTGCTAAGGCAGAAGATGAAATCACCAGCAGTTATCGAGGCACAACTAGCAACTACAGGAGCAGCACCATCTGGTCTTGAAACTCTAGCTGATATAACCACCGCCTTCGAAGAAGAGAGACCAGTGGAGACCCAGCAAAGACAGACCAGAAGTGCGACTAGAGGGAAGGGAGTAGCTTCAAAGAAGTCCTAGGGACTGATCACGGGCTTGCAGGAAAGCATCGTTTTGGTTTTATAAAATTTTGGACAGTTTTCAGCTTTCGGCAGCTTAGGCGAGCCTCACAGAGCTCATTAGCTGCCGAAAGGGATGACTTTCGGCGGCTAAGGCACGAAATCGGCAGAAGGGTTAGCTGCTGAAAGCCTGTTTTTGCCAATTTTTCTCTAATTTCACCCAGATCTCAGTTTTGTTCGCTGAACTAGCAGAAAGACGATCAGAATGAATGGATCATAAATTATTTTATCAATATCTGAAGGGTTTTGAGCGAGTTTTGAATCAGTTGGGCATTTTGGCTAAGTTTCAACCTTGTTTTGAGGAACAGCTCTAGAAGTCGACTGCCACATCATTAATCTCAAGTTTGTTGTGCGCCAAACTCAGACCACTGAGCCTTGGGAGGCCAGCTGCTCTTCACCAACCACCGAGCTTTTGAAAGGAGATCTTCATATCATCAGTTCCTTGTTTTAAGGAATCATATCTATCTTTTGCATGGCACTGTTTTAATTAGGAGGACAAGATCCATGTTTTTAGGATCTGGAAACTACTTTGTAAAGACTATAAAGTCTGAGTACTGAGGCTGAACCAAGGGTTCAAGTTTGGATACATTTTGGGCTATGTACTGGACACTTTCTTGCTATATGAATCACAGTTTCCTTTGGTCATTAGATATCAGTCTGTCCACATTTTCCATTATTCTACATTTGATTCTATTCAGTTCAGTTGTTCAGAAATGTCATCTTCTGATATAGCTCATGAATGAATTAAATCTTCTTTATATTCTTGTATGACCCTACAACTCTGTATTTGGTTATCTTGAATGTCTTTCTTCATACCTTGATTTTTTATTGTAGTTGATATTTAATTTCTCGAAGCACTGGCTTATTTAGAAGCATGTCATGTTGTCTTACTGCTTAGTCTTCTCAGTTATCCCATTGATCCACCTTTACAAAAACACAAAAAAAAACATGATTTCTTAAGTTACCAGGCATACCTAGCTTATAACCCTAGGTAGTTTTCGGGAGGTCTAACAAATTGGCGCCGTTGCTGGGGAGCGAGTTGAGAAGCTGAACTTCTTGGGAGATGACACAGATCTATTCCTTGATGATAGACAAGGATTAGACACTTCATTGGTTATATATCTTCTATTTGGCGACTCCACAACATCATTCTGGCTCCAAAGAGATTCAGTACCAGAGCAAATACACAAGGACCCCTGGTGTCTCCGGTATCAAATCCAAATCAGATTTTGAAGAAGGAGAAGAAAATCAAAGGTCAAGCTGTACAAGAAGGTAAATCTGATAACCCTTTGTCCCACTTTTTCAAACCTTTGGCTGCACCCTCCCCTAACTTTGTAAGCTCGACTGCTGTCACCTTCTCTGTTGTACCTAATACCATGGTCATCATGGCTGGGGGAGGGGGAGCAAATCTGACCCGAATGGAACAAATACTGGCTAACAGATATGCTCCGCTGGTACTATTACTTCCACTGTCTCAAATGCCTGCCGGGGACTACCAAAAGTATATGCCTAAATTCTTTGGGCCAGGCAACTACACAGCAGAAGAGAACCTTGAAGCATTCTATGCTTATGTAGAAAATATCAACATCGAAGCTGAAAACGTTTGGATGAGAATTTTTGTCCAGAGCCTAGATGGAGAGGCCCGGAAATGGTTTAAAACAATGCCAGCTTCTTCTATAGGAGACATCACCGCTCTTGATGATGCCTTCTTGAAGTATTGGGGAGACAGAAAAGATTACCTGCATTACATTACTGAGTTTGGAAATCTCAAACGGAAAACGGGTGAGTCTGTATTTGATTTCACCAAGAGGTTCAATAAGATGTACGAAAAGATCCCTGAGGTAGTCAAACCTTCCGAAACATTTGCTATGATCACATATTCCGGAGCCTTCTATTACCAATTCTGTTTGCTGCTCAGAGAGAGAGATTCTGAAACTCTTGTAGCCATGCAAGAGGCTGCCCTGAAAGTTGAATCAAATCCGTCATCTTTCGAGAAACTGAAAGCTAGTTCCGAGAGGAGAAAAAGGGGTGAGGAAGCCTCTTCTTCATCCCATTCAAATCAGAAGGTGGATAAGTTGGCAAAGATGTTAGAATCCCTGACATCTGAAATGGAAAAGATCAAGATCAGAAACAAACCTCCTGACAGAGTGAGGAATCAAAACCACAACGATTACCCTAATAGGAATCAGAATCGAGCTGATTATCCAAATAGAAATCAGAATTGGAGAAGAAACCAACAACAGGTGCAACTCATGCAGAGAGAGAGAAATCCCGCTGATGATCAGAAAATCAGGGCTCCTTTCCAGAATGTAGTGCTTGATGAAGAAGATGAGGAAGAGGTTTCAGAACTCGAAGAAGACATTCACTGTGTTGAGGATGAGGACGAAGAGATCTACTTGATCGAAGCTGACTATGAAGGGTCATTGTTTGATCAGGAACTGAACCAGCTTTATGAAGATCAGGCCATGCTGAAAACTGATGAACCGACTGGATATAATCTGAGATCCAAAAAGAGTGCTGGAAAACAAAGTACTCCAGTTCCCCCGAAAAAGACTGCTGCCCCTGCAAAGCAGCCAGCCAAATAAGTTCAGAAAACATCTCAGTCACAGCCCATGGTAAGATCTAATCCCTCTGAATCTGAAAAAATTTCTTCTTCTTCTTTCAATTTACAAACAGAAATTCAGAAACTGAAAATCCCTGTACCTCTTATTGAACTCATGAAGAACGAAGCCTTCCGAAAGGACATTTGTAAAAGTCTTGATCACAAATCTGTCTCTTTTTCCTCTGACACCATAAACTTGTCTGATGATAAACCCAGCATTGTGCTAGGCCCTATGATTGAAGAATGGGATGAAAGCTGTCCCCCTTTTTATGTCTCTTTAAACATCCATGAAAAGACCTTACACAATTTCCTCCTCGATTCAGGTGCTTCCCATAACCTGATGTCAAAAACAGTCATGCATGGACTAGGCTTAGAGATCACCCTCTCTTACCATGATTTGTTCTCCTTCGACTCTAGGAAAGTAAAATGCCTCGGGTTGATAAAAGACCTTGCTGTTTCTCTGTCCTCTGCCCCGATGAAAACCATGGTGATGGATGTTGTTGTAGCTGATATCCCGCCCGAGTTTGGGTGTTTGCTGTCTAGATCATGGATGAAAAAACTAGGTGGAACCTTGCAAATGGACCTATCTTATGCCACTATCCCAGTATTTTCTGGAGAAAACAGAAGGCTATACCGTGAGTCTCAGCTTTCTTTCATCATCAGTGATGAAAAGAATCCCGCTAAGCATCCCATTTATTCAGTAGACACGGGAATGGGCTCATGTATCCTGCAGGTGGATAACTCTTTACCAGAATCCCTGCCATTGAAAAAGCCTGTGGTCCAGCCTATCGACAGTGAGAAAGAGAATGGAGTGTGGACAATGTTCTTTGATGGAGCCTGTACCAAAGAGTCTGCTGGAGCGGGGGTTGTGTTCATTTCCCCTTCAAAGGAAAAGACACAGCTGTCATTTAAGTTAAATTTCCAAGTGACAAACAATATAGCTGAGTACGAAGCCCTGCTGTTGGGGCTTAATTCAGCCAAAGAAATGCAGGTCAAAAAGCTACAAGTCTTTGGGGATGCTGATCTGATTATTCAGCAGGTCAACAAATCATTTCAGGCAAAGCATGTGAGGCTCAAAGCCTACAGAGACAAGGTACTCAATATTATTCCTTCTTTCTATGAATTCAGAATAGCACATGTACCTAGATTGATGAACGAAATGGCTGATTCTTTAGCTGTTTCAGCTTGTAATTTCATCCCTCCTCTGCCTCCTAAACTGTCATACGAGATTCAAGTAAAATATCGGCCTTCACTGCCTGATAATGTAGAATTTTGGAAGGTGTTTGAGGATGATGCAGAGCTGACCAGGTTTCTGAATGTTATAGATGAATTTGCTGACCTGGAAATTGATGAAGACAATCAGAATGAACAGGCTGCCAAAGAAAAAACCAGATTTAAAGGCAGAATCGGGGCACACAAGATAGTTCATCTTTCCTCAAACAGAATCCCGAAGGGGCTAATACCTTTGGAGAGACTTTTCGACAGCAATGATGTTGCTGTTAAGCTTCAGAAGAAAGAGGATGAATCTGATAGCTGTCCTCTGAACTTGGCCAACGAATCAGATCCGAAATATGTGAATTTGGCATCCCATTTGATAGAGCAGTAGAGATCCGAGTATGCTGGCCTCTTGAAAGAGTTCTCCGACATCTTTGCATGGAAGTACTCCGATCTAAAAACTTATGACACAGAGATCATTCAGCATAGAATCCCACTGAACAAGGATACTACTCCCTTCCGACAGAAGCTAAGATCATTCAATCCAATGTTGCTGCCCACAATGGAGAAGGAAATTAAAAAATTGCTTGAGGCAAAGATCATAATCCCGCTGAGGTATTCCGATTGGATTGCCATTCCGATTGGATTGCCAATCTTGTCCCCGTGAGAAAGAAGAACGGTGAAATCAGACTCTATGTTGATTTCAGAAACTTGAATAAGTGCTCTCGGAAGGACAACTACTCGCTGCCCAAGATGGAACATATCTTGCAGAAAGTTTCTGGGGCAAGTGTCATGTCTTTCATTGATGGATTCTTGGGATACAATCAGATTGCTGTCCACCCTGAGGACAGAGAAAAGACAGCTTTCACGACTCCATGGGGTACATTCATGTACCAAAAAATGCCCTTCGGTCTCATGAATGTTGGGGCTACTTTCCAGCGGGAAATGGATATTGCCTTTGTCGGAGAAAAGGATAGATTTGTCCTTATATACCTCGATGACATCACAGTGTTCTCCCACAGCCATTTAGATCACCTGCTGCATTTGAGGAAAGCTTTTGAGAAGTGCAAAAAATATGGAATTTCATTGAATCCTAAGAAGTCATTTTTTGCATTGAAGGAGGGAAAGCTGCTCGGTCACATTGTTTCAGCGGAAGGGGTCAAGATTGATCCCAAGCGAGTGGAGGCAATCCAAAATCTGTCACTGCCTAGATCCAAGAAAGATGTCAAATCTTTTCTTGGCACCATTAATTTCATTCGCAGATTTATATCGAATTTTGCTGAGTTGACTAAGCACATAACCAGCATGTTGAAGAAAGAGTCAGAAATCAGATGGACCGAACAGGCAAAAGCTTCTTTCCGTGATATCAAAGAAGCGATCACTTCAGCTCCGGTCCTAATCAGTCCAGACTTTGAAAAAGAATTTTTCATTTTTTCATTTGCTTCACATGATACTATTGCAGCTGTTCTCTTACAGAAGAATGACAATGAGAAGGAGCAGCCTGTGGCCTTTTTCAGCCGAGTACTCCGTGATGCTGAGCTCAAGTATGAACCTTTGGAGAAGCAAGCATATGCATTGATCAAAGCTCTGAAGGCATTCAGAATTTACATTCTCCAGTCCAAGGTAATCGCTTATGTCCCCTCTGGTTCAGTCAAAGATGTTTTGGTGCATCCTGACATTGATGGTAAAAGGAGTAAGTGGGTGGCAAATTTGATCGAGTTCGACATAGAAATCAAACCTGTCAAGCTGGTTCGAGGGCAGGGACTTGCTCGGTTATTGGCTGAAGATAATTGCAGAGCATTAAAGATTGATGAAGAGGAGAAAGGTACAGCAAATTTCCAATTTGAAATTTCAGCAGATCGGACAGGGACATATTTATAGGTAACCTCTTATATCTCAGAGTGTGAATGGTACAGGGATATTGTTTTCTTTTTGCAAACTCTTTCTTTGCCAGAGGGACTCACAAGAACACAGGGAAGAGCTCTTAAGCTTAAATCTACAAGCTTCTGCATCAAAGATAACTTGCTATTTTGGAAAGACCCTTTAGGGGTGCTCCTGAGATGTGTGACAAAGGAGGAGGCTGTCAAAGTGATGACTGAATTTCACGACAGTATCTGTGGTGGACATCACTACTGGAAGAAAACTGTCCACAAGATACTGAGAGCGGGTTATTACTGGCCCTGTATATTTTCTGATGTGTTTGCCTTTGTGAAAGCATGCGACAAATGTCAAAGGTTCCAGGGAAAAGAGCAACTGAAATCTCTATCGTTGAAGCCCATCACAGCTGTTGGTCCATTCCAGCAATGGGGCTTGGACTTCATCGGAGAGATACATCCTTCATCAAGCAATCAGCACAAGTGGATATTGGTTGCCACAGATTATTTCGCGAAATGGATTGAGGCCATTCCCACGAGGAATGCTAATCATAAGGTTATTATTGACTTTCTGTTTAGTAATATCTTTTCAAGGTTTGGCTGTCCCAGGAAGCTGATTGCAGACAATGCTCCTGCCTTTAATGACCGACATTTGGTGAGTTTATGTGAAGAGATGGGGATCAAACTAGCTCATTCCACATCATATTACCCACAGGGCAACGGACTAGCTGAGTCTTCAAATAAAATTTTGTCTCGTATAATCAAGAAATTGCTGGAGGAAAACAAGAAAAGTTGGGACAGCAAGTTAAAATTCGCCTTGTGGGCTGATAGAGTGACCAACAAAAAGTCTATTGGCACATCTCCATTTAAGCTAGTATACAGTACTGAAGCCATATTCCCGGTCCAACTTGTGTTACCGGTGACTAGTTTCCTTCAAGAGGTCGGCTCTGAACCTGATGATCACACTAGGAGAGTTTTTCAATTGGTGGAGTTGCAGCAGGAGAGAGAGCATCTGATAGAAAAGTCTGAAAATCACCAAATGAAGGTAAAAAACACTTTTGACAGGAAAACAAAAACAGGGATGTTCAAAACAGGTGATTTTGTCTTGAAGTGGGATGTAGCTAGGAAAAAGAAGGGACAGCATGGTAAGTTTGATGCTTTATGGACTGGTCCATACGTTATAGCAGAGGTATATCACAACAACACTTTTGTTCTTCATCATCTGGATGGAGAGATTCTTGCAGGTGGCCCATTCAATGGGCGATTTTTGAAAATCTATGTCTCATAAAGGCCTCGGGTCTTTCTCATTGTAAAATACTCATCTTTTCTTTCTGTTTAGAGTCAGTGTGTCAAATAAAATCCATGCCCAATGGGAGTACTAGACTAGGTGTTAGTTTTATTTCCAGGAAAGGAATTTGGTTCTGGGATTCTTCGGAACCTTGCTGGGAGGATTCCATCCCCAAGTAGGAGCCATATGTTATCTCCTAAAATAACCAGTCAGTTTTTTATTATTATTTTAGGTGTTAGGTTTGAGTCCAAAAATTTATTTTTAAATTTTTTAGTCAATAAGGAGGTCCTCGTTCTTAGTGCTAAGTTAAAAAATTTGATTCATTTGAGTCATGGCTTCAAAATTAGAAAAAGACAGGTTTCGGTAGCTAAATCTGTTTTGTAGAGGCCAGTTAGCTGCCGAAAAGGCTCAGTTTCTGCAGCTAAGAGGGTTAACTAGAATTATGTTAGCTGCCGAAAACGATCTCATCAGCAAAATAAAAAGCTCGTGTTCGTACTCGACTTCACATCAAGCGAGCCTGTTTTTTTTTTAGCCGCCAAAAGGAAGATTGGAACACATCCTAAACGACCATCATGAGGTTTAATGTCTGATGAGCTGCCAAAAGCAAATCATGAAGCATCCATGCCATTTCATCTCTGAATGCATAGGGTTACACAGAAACTCATAATGCATACTTCCATCTGAGTGTTATTTGCAAGCTTATCGCTTCATGATCTCACACGAGCTAGAGAATATCACAATGGAGCATAATCACTCGCTGGGTTCATTTGAATGTGTGTCCAAAATCTCTAACGTTGCAAACAAAGCTTATCTTTTGAGAGTTCTTCATTCGCCTGCGCAGCAGAAGTCCCTGGTTTGACCAAGTGGCAGAGAGGGTAGAGCATCGATCCAGAGGTGTTCTCATCAGGACGAGGTTCCAGCACGGTATCTCTCTATCGTCTGCTACAAATTATTTACTTATGTCACGACTGGCTGAGTCTCTCTTTCATAAGCTGGAGTCTACCCGAATCTTGGTCATTATCCAGCTTAGCTCATGGCAAAAACAAATCTGCCACTCAGAACAGAGCTAGACGGGGTCTGGTATGTCGAGTCCCATCCACAAGTGGTAGAGTTTTTCAAGTCTGCAAATGTTTTTGACTACTGTGAGAGACTCACTAGCTTCAACTAGCCACTTGCTGAAGCATTTGCTCAGAGCTACAATGGGATAACAACAAAGTTTGGCAAAGAGGAGTTTTATGTGGATGAGGCAGCTATATCCGAATGTACAAGTCTCCCCAGGACAGGGCAGAGTTGGTTTAAGACTACTAAAGCCTCAGATATTGAATTGAGATCGTATCTCCTACCAGCCCATAAAGAAATCATTTGGAAAAGGGGTATTCCCATCACCTTTCTTGAACCTCAATGGCAGGATCTTTTAAAGGCCATCTTCGTTTACATAACTTGTGAAGGCCGATATCACAGGGTGATGCACTACCACTTCAAGCTGTTGAATCATTTCACAGGGAGGGAAAAAATAAATTTTCCATACTTCTTCCATAAGACCCTCACTAAGATGGCAAAGCAAGTCCAGGCTAAGCCAAGCAAGATAGAAAGCAGGATCTCTCACCAGGGTCTCATAACATTGATGATCAAAGAACTTTTGAAGAAAAGAAGTATGGACTGGAATCATTTTTTGTTTTGGCATGAGTTCCCCACAGAGTTGGCCAGTGAAGAGGCAGTCAAGCAGGGTAGGGCAAGAAGATCAGCACTCCTAAAACCAACAAGAGAAAGAGGAGAGCCATCTCTCCTCAAGCCCAAATGGAATCCCCTTCCTCATCAAGCAAGAGGAAAAGGTCAAAGAGAAATATGGTATTTTAACAAGCTGAAGGGACTCCTCAAGGGAAAAATCCACTAAATCTCCCCTACTCAGAATCTGAATCTAAAGATGAGGAAAAACAGGAAACAGAGCAGCCCATGGAAAGAGAGAAAAGCCAAGACCTTCTCTTGTCTGATGTACCAGGTCCCGAACCCTCTACATCAAAGACCAATAAAATTAATATGCTGTTACAGGAACTTTCCCAGGCAAGACATAATGAGAAGCAGGTTAAGTTGCACAACGCAGAGCTGATCGGAAGGAATATGGCACTGCATGATTGGAGCAAAGAAATCATCGAAAGACACAAGAAAAGAGTCGAGAGGAACACGATGCTGATGAAGGAGAACGCCAGACTCTACAGGACCCTCAGAGTGCTCAGGCAGAAGATGAAATCACCAGTAGTTATCGAGGCACAACCAGCAACTACAGGAGCAGCACCATCTGGTCTTGAAACTCTAGCTGATATAACCACCGCCTTCGAAGAAGAGAGACCAGTGGAGACCCAGCAAAGACAGACCAGAAGTACGACTAGAGGGAAGGGAGTAGCTTCAAAGAAGTCCTAGGGACTGATCACGGGCTTGTAGGAAAGCATCGTTTTGGTTTTATAAAATTTTGGACAGTTTTCAGCTTTCGGCAGCTTAGGCGAGCCTCACAAAGCTCATTAGCTGCCGAAAGGGCTGAATTTCGGCGGCTAAGGCACGAAATCGGCAGAAGGGTTAGCTGCCGAAAGCCTGTTTTTTCCAATTTTTCTCTAATTTCGCCCAGATCTCAGTTTTTTTCGCTGAACTAGCAGAAAGCCGATCAGAATGAATGGATCATAAATTATTTTATCAATATCTAAAGGGTTTTGAGCGAGTTTTGAATCAGTTGGGCATTTTGGCTAAATTTCAACCTTGTTTTGAGGAACAACTCTAGAAGTCGACTGCCACATCATTAATCTCAAGTTTGTTGTGCGCCAAACTCAGACCACCGAGCCTTGGGAGGCCAGCTGCTCTTCACCAACCACCGAGCTTTTGAAAGGAGATCTTCATATCATCAGTTCCTTGTTTTAAGGAATCATATCTATCTTTTGCATGGCACTGTTTTAATTAGGAGGACAAGATCCATGTTTTTAGGATCTGGAAACTACTTTGTAAAGACTAAAAAGTCTGAGTACTGAGGCTGAACCAAGGGTTCAAGTTTGGATACATTTTGGGCTATGTACTGGACACTTTCTTGCTATATGAATCACAGTTTCCTTTGGTCATTAGATATCAGTCTGTCCACATTTTCCATTATTCTACATTTGATTCTATTCATTTCAGTTGTTCAGAACTGTCATCTTCTGATATAGCTCATGAATGAATTAAATCTTCTTTATATTCTTGTATGACCCTACAGCTCTGTATTTGGTTATCTTGAATGTCTTTCTTCATACCTTGATTTTTTACTGTAGCTGATATTTAATTTCTCGAAGCACTGGCTTATTTAGAAGCATGTCATGTTGTCTTACTGCTTAGTCTTCTCAGTTATCCCATTGATCCACCTTTACAAAAACACAAAAAAAAACATGATTTCTTAAGTTACCAGGCATACCTAGCTTATAACCCTAGGTAGTTTCCTGGTGGTCTAACAGGTGTTACCCCCATATTTTTTGTTTTATGTAAATTATGGAAAATGTGCCACGTTAGAGTTTGTTGGAAGTTTGTTTCTCAAGTTTTATCTAATTTTGACCCTGTTTCGAGGTTGGTCTCGGGGGTCTTAGACACTATAAGTATACCCTCAATAGAGGAAGAAAGGGTTGAAACTTGTGAGACTTCTGCGTTATGTAATTTTGAGATATGTCTTTAATAAAAGTTGTAGAGCCAAATGCTGGCCTTTGAATGCAAAGATTCATGTATATTTCTTAGTTAAAGTCTATGATTTCTCTTCTTTATGTGCATGTCCTTCTTGTTAATATTTCTATTATGTTTTCTTTCATATATGAGATAAGTGTGTGATAGTTTTTAGAATTCATACTTCGTTATGCTCTGGCTATCATTTCAGATATTCACAAATCGTTTCTACCAAAGTTAATGCATAATTCATCTAGTTGTTGCTCTGTGTTAATGGATTGTCATCATTTCTTCTTTATCACCACACCAAAAACATATTGATCATAACCGAAGTATTATCTTACTTTTGTAGACATTTCCCATGCAAACGACTTTGTGTTTCTTGATAATTGTGACTCCATAGGCTAGTGTATCCTCACCCTATTTCAACCACAACAATATCTGAATTTCATTTCATTTGTATAACCGGCCTTGTTATATATTTGTGAGAGATCCCTCTCCAGAGACTGAGAAGGCAGATCCCTTTCTTAAATTGGTTTTGTTGTTACCTCGGGGTTCACCTTCCACAACGTTGGGTGCGATTCTGAGTGCTAACACCTTGGTTGGGATGATAAGACCTTCTTTGTCCTAGATGATGAACTTGTGTTTGAGGTGTCCTATAAATGTACTATTGACATGGAACCTGGAAAATATGCTAAGTTAATACTTGATAAGCTTGCTAAGGTGGCTGTGATGAGGACACACCCCCTGATCTTGGTGGCACATATGATAGAACCTGTTGAGTGGTGGATAGGATTAGGTATTTATAAATATTCTTTTGCTCCTTCCCCATTGGAAATTATAAGGCCCTTAACTCTCTTGCACACATATCTAGATTCGAGAAATGTAAATAAGAGGGTGGTGGAATAATTTTAAATAACATTTGAAGGTTGGAGATAAAGTTCAATTCATTTGTATAAATAATATATCAATGATATGAGTAATGATGCTAAGAAGAAGAACATGAAATAGATATTGCTATGAAGAATTCTCACAAGCATACATAAGAAAAATAGATAGAAGAAAATAGATTGAATCACATGAATGAAGAGATGAATATTGGGGTGTATCCTTCCATTGAATAATGATGAATAATAGTGTACATAAATAGTACATCCCTCATATGAAAATCGAGTTGTATGGAGACAAATCATAAAGATCAAAAAGATTGACTTACCAAAATATAGAAAACCCCCATAGGTGGCTAAAGCACTTCCATAATCTATGAAGGACCTCACGAATTGGAAAAAGCATAAGTGAGTTGTCAAGGAGATGGAAAAAACATGCTAATCCTAGAAAAAGGAGGAAAATTCATGAAGGATGGGTTGGAAACAAAGGGACCCAGTTTCCTGGTTGACTAGCTTTACCTTATCCACAGAAAGGTAGGACAAAGCAGAATAAAGCAGAATCTGTTGTAAATATTTGTATACTAATTATGGATGGTCAAAAGGTGGTCAAGATCAATCCAGAATTAGAAATAAATCATTCCTGGGATATAGATGGCATGTATTGACTTTAAGGTGCAAGTGGATGCCAACTAATTAAGCTAGTGGGTGAATAATTAATCAAATAACGATTAATTATTTTATCCTAAGTTATAAGTGGGTTTAATATATTCCAAAACCCCCTTATAAGTCTGACTTTATGATGGCATCCCAAAAAAAATGGATGCATATGGATGCATATAGGGCCCAACAATAAGGCTATGGTCACCCTTTAATAATAATTATGTCCAGAAAAGTGAGAAAAGAGGCAAAACCACATGGGGAAAATCCTCCCTCAAGATAGGACAAGGCACACAATTTGAAATATTTCTTCAACATATCTTCATCTTCAATTTAATGAGCTGAATGAACTGCTTCCGAATGAAGGACTTGCTGAAGAAATCATGAACTCCATGATCATGTGCTAGAGTGTAGAACCTACAAGAAGGAAGAGGAAGGAAGAGGAGAGGCTCCTTGTATCTCATCAAATGATGAAGTAGGAGAATTATATAAATGATTCTTGCTACTGTTAAACTCTGATATGCAAACATTATCTAAAATGGAAAATATATCTGTGCATACTCATTTCCAAAGAGTACACAAATTAAGACAATTTATTTCACACCCAATTCCTTGAATATCTGCAAAATTGTGATGTGAATCACATGTCAATCTTCCAATATGATGTAGAAACTTTCTAGATATTATATGGGGATGATAAAACTATGATATATCAGAAATATTATCATATGGAACAGCAAGGAAAAAGGCTTCAATGGATCCATGAGGATATAGGGCTAGACTAGGAAAACTATGAGCAACTGGGGAAAACTGATAGGTCTAAAAATATGAATGATGGATGGGAATAATATCTGAAACATAAGTGTTTAGAAAATATCCAAACATGTTTAATATCAGTCCAAATATGACTAAGTTCATGGATAACCAGCCACTGAAAGATAGGAAAGACTTCAAACCATGTAAGATAAATATCACTACATAAGAGACCAATGAGGAATCAACTAGTGAACTTGGGATTTGTATAGTCTTAGGATTATTTAGAGGTATGGTATATGGTATGGATGGTGGTATTATATGTGTATCAACCTGTAAATATGCTTATAAATCATAATACAAAGGATCACATATAAGCATATCAGTAGACTCATGGGAATACACTGGTAATGAATCCTATGTAGGAAAGGAGGAAAGAATGAGATGTTCACAATATTCAAGGAGGTTCTAAGTATTGATTCCAATAAAAATGAGGATATGATGAAGAACATGAGATCAATTAAGTTAAGTGGTATGACACAAATAAGGATTGATTTATCTAAGCAAACATTCTGGAAGTCACTCGGTTGCGCACCATCAATGACAGAGGTATGAACAAAGTGTGAAGGATATGACACATAGATATTAGAATCTAAGATCGGATATTTAGAGAACAATAAATGGGTTATAGGATCATAATCAATATCAATAGAAGCTCCATATGTTACTTCTTTTTCATCATTAGTATCACAAGAAGAAAAATCACCTTCAAGAGACACAGAAAAAGATGGCTCTTCAATATTTGCTTCTTGATTGAAGGAGGGAGCATTTGAATCAAAGAGGGTAGCAACAACATGAACTATATTAGAAAATTATTCATCATGATAAAATTCATCATAGAATGTAGAGGCCAAGAAATCTTGAGAGTGTTAGAATAATTAACCCATAGTTAGCTCCCTTAGACATTAATTAATCCATTTTTGTCTTATTTGCCTAGTTTCCATGTTCCACCTTATGCAAGTTGTCATCTACACATCCATAGTGGTCAAACTTGCTAATTTTTACTCATGGAGCACTTGGGAAACCTGCTGGAATCAAATCTGCTTTATTCCTGGCCTCCCTAGCCCCCTTTTGCTTTTTCTGCTTTATTGCCTGCTTTTTCAGTGCTTTAAGGCAATTGGGAAAGTTTGACTAGGTGAGGTTATAAAGTTTTTTGTCCTCCACATCCTCCACTCTTTTCTCCTATGAAAATCATGTATGATTTGTACTTCCATTACCTTTTAGCTTGCCTAATTGATTTTGCCAATTCGTGAGCTCCTTGACAGTTTTGGAAACTGCTTTATGCACCTATGGGAGATTTGCTTAGATTTAGTAAGCCTGCTTTTGAATAGATTCGAATTGCCTCTTCATGCATTCAAATCCCTCATGTAATTATTTATTGTGGCAGCCTATGACTTCACAGGGTTGGCTATTGTACACTTATTCAATATAGTTTAGTGTTCAGCTCCATATTCAGTCTCTTTTGTGAGTGATTTTGCATGTACAATTGATAATTGTTGTGAGTGTAATTGTTCTATCACTGGGTTCAATTTCCACATGGTATCAGAGCCTTTTTAGATCGATTTCTCTCCTTCCAATTTGTTTTGCAGGTTTGACATCATTGACTGGGAGCCTTCTACTGACAGCCAGGACAATTTCTGAGCTGTGGATCAATCTCAGAAGATCATCTTGACTCCATTTAACTTCTTTGAATGGAAAGAAGAGATGGAGATACTGTTGAGAGTGAAAGGCCTCTACAGAGTGACTATGGCAACAAAAGCAGAGCCCAATGCAGTTGTAGAGAAGATAAAATGGCACAACAGGAGGGATGAGGCCTATGGTCTCCTGTGTCTGAGCATATCCAGAGACCTCCTTTTCCATCTTGATGGATTGAAATCACCAAATGAAGTATGGGAGAAGCTTACTGATCTTCTTGGTAAGATAGATGAGATGAGGGGACATCAAATCGAAAATGAACTGATCTCCCTGAGTCCCAATAGCTTTGAATCCTTGCAACTCTACTTTTCCAAGTACAAAGCACTTGTTTTGTAGCTAGAACAATGTGGGATAAAAAATAAGGATGATCAGCTGGTCTTGGCCATACTCTCGAAGCTTGTCCCTGACTATTCAGTGTTTGTTTCGACCTTCTATGCCACAAAGTTGACAGCTCGAGCCTGGAAGATGCCTAGCCTTGCAGATTTCATGGAATCTATCACACAAGAACAAGATAAGTTGGTGATGATGGGCACCATCAAACCATCCAAAGACCAAGCTCTGGTTGTTGGAGATTCAAGGGTGGATTTAAAAAGAAAAAAGAAAGCTAAAAAGCCACCTGAGCAAAAGAGAGACAAGAACAAGTCTCCGGAGGAGCCTCAAGGTTCCAAGAAGAACTACCAGAAGAAGAAGAACAAAGGAGAAATGAGAAAGTGCACATACTGCAGTAAGGGCAATCATTCTGAGAGCTCCTGCATGAAGAAGCAAATATACATGCTGACCCAACTCCTGGAGAAGAATGGAATCTCCCTTCCAGACAAATCAAAGAAGAGGGAAGGAGGATCAAGTTCAGAAGACAGAGAGAGAGTTCATGCATTGGTTTCTGGCACATCAAGCTCACCTAGTTTCATCATTGATTCTAGAGCTTCAAGACATATGGTTTTGACCAAGGAGGAATTCACCTCACTTGACATGTTGAAAGGTCCACCAATAGTACTGGGAGATGACTCTCTCACTGAAATTTTGGGAAAAGGGAGGATTGATCTTGATCATGGTAAGTTCAGCAATGTGTTGTATGTTCCAGGTCTTTCCTCTAACCTCTTATCAGTGTATCAGATGACCCACACAGGGTCTCCAAAGAAGGTCATATTCTCCCCTGATGAAGTTGAGATCACATAGATCTCAAGTGGTAAAGTCATTGCAAAAGGAGTTGCAAATCATACTTCGAAGGTATACATGTTCTCACACTTCCTACCCTACTCAAACCCCTCTGTTCTTCTGATTCATGCTAATGAAGCAAGCAAGATTTGGAATGAAATATTTGGCCACCTAAATTACAAGTATCTTTTTGATCTTAGTGAAAAAGAAATGGTCATAGGGTTACCCAAGATAAAATTTTCCAAAGGAGTCTGTCAAGGTTGCATCCTAGGAAAACACCCAGAGCATAA
>LPNX011111887.1:452980-518092 GCA_001517045.1 Pseudotsuga menziesii
CGAGTTGATCCATAGTGATGTTGCTGGCCCATTCCCTCATATGTCCATGAGTCAGGAAAAATATGCATTGGATTTCATAGATGACTTTTCCAGGTATTGCTGGGTTTACTTCCTGAAACACAAGTCTGAAGTTTTTGGCCTCTTCAAAGTCTTTAAGGCTTTGGTTGAAAACCAGTTTGGGAGGAAACTCAAGGTCCTCAGATCTGAAAATGGTGGTGAGTATGTCAAGTCTGAGTTTATTCAATATTGTGCAGATGTAGGTATTCAGATGCAGCATTCTATCCCTTACACACCACAAGAGAATGGTGTTATTGAGAGGAAGAACATATCACTAAAAGAGATGGCAACCTGCATGATGGAGGCTAAGACTTTTCCACCAAAGTACTAGGCCGAAGCTATAAACTATGCAGCCTATATACAGAATAGGGTGCCTCATAAACAGCTTGAAGGTATGACTCCTTTCGAAGCATGGAGTGGACACAAGCCAGATGTGACCCATTTTAGGATTTTTGGCTCAAAGGCTTGGGATAGAATTCCAACAGAAAAGAGGAAGGCTTTGCAACCCCAAATCCAAGAGTTTCTATTTGTTGGGTACTCTAAAGATTCAAAATGGTACAAGGTGATCAATTTGAGCACAAACAAAGCCTTCATTGAAAGGTGTGTTCAGTTTCAAGAAGAACCCCTAGCAACAGTGGAAGATGGAGAAGCCTCTTCACCACCAGAACCTCTGAATGTAAGTGAAGAGATAGTTGAACATGCTGATTCTGATATGTCTGATAGTGATGAATTTATTGCATATCCTAACATCCCTACAAGGCCAAAATGGGCAGCCAAGACCATTCATGCAGCTGGAGAGCTAGCTGGAAATCCTAATGACCCTAGGAGGACTAGATCTCAATTTGAGAGTGCTCTGTGCATGAAGGATCCTATGTTTGCTGAGAAATGATATCTGATGGTTGAATCCAATCCTCAAACATATGAAGATGCAGCAGAAGATCCAAGATGGCAAGCAGCCATGAAGGAAGAGTTCAACTCACTCCAGAAGAGCAACACTTGGGAGCTGGTTGATCTTCCCCCAGGGAGGAAGCTAGTTCAGTGTAAGTGGGTGTACAAGACCAAATTTGCTGCTGATGGTTCACCTCTGAAGTACAAGGCCAGATTGGTAGCCAAGGGATAATCATAGGTTCATGGCATAGATTACAATGAGACCTTTGCACCAGTGGCAAAGATGGACTCCATCAGGCTAGCCTTAGCCATTGAGCTTCAAAGCAATGGGAGGTACATCACATGGATGTAAAGTGTGCCTTCTTGAATGGATATATCACTGAAGATATATACATGTGTCAGCCTCAAGTATTTTCTACTAACCCATCTCTTGTGTGCAGGCTAAAGAAGTCATTGTATGGGCTAAAGCAAGCCCCCAGGGCTTGGTATGCCAAGATTTATAGCTTTCTGCTATCACTAAATTTTGTTCAATGCAAGTCAGATCCAAATGTCTATTTGAAGTTAATTAATGGTTCATTAATGATCATTGTGTTATATGTTGATGACCTTCTCATTACAGGAAGCTCAAAGGATGAAATTGCTTCCTTGAAGGGTGCAATGAACCAAGCCTTCTCCATGACAGATTTGGGGCTCTTGAGCCAATTATTGGGGCTTGAGATTGCTCAAACCAAAGCTGGAATCAAGGTACACCAGTCCAAGTATGCCTTGGATTTTCTAAACAAATTCAGAATGAAGGATTGCAAGCCAAGCAAGACTCCTTTCCTTTCAGGAGTGAAGCTTGAAGAAGCTGATTCTTCACCTACGGTAAACAATACACTGCATAGGAAATTGATTGGATGTTTGTTGTATCTTACACATACTAGACCTGATATTTCTTATGCAGTAAGTGTGGCTTCTAGATACATGGATCAGCCTCATGAGATCCATTGGAAAGCATCCAAAAGGATCCTTAACTTTGTTCAGGGAACAATGACACATGGGATCTTCTATAAAGCTAAATCTGATCTTGATTTGATTGGGTTTACTGACAGTGATTGGGAAGGTGATAGCACAGACAAAAAGTCCACATCAGGATATGTGTTCATGCTTGCAGAAGGGCCAATCAGCTGGTCAAGCAAGAAACAGAGTGCCATTGCACTCTCATCTACAGAAGCAGAGTACAGAGGAGTTGTAAATGCAACAACTCAATGTTTATGGTTGCAGGGATTACTTGGAGAGTGTGGCTTCGAATCAGAATAATCAACTACTATCTGCTATGATAATCAGAGTACCATTTGAATCTGCAATGATCCAATTCAGAAGCAGAGAACTAAACACATTGAGATCCATATGCACTACATCAGAGAGCTTGTGCATGATGGCACCATTCACCTACTCTTCTATTCATCTTCAGAACAAGTAGCTGATATCTTCACCAAAGCATTTTGTGAGAAGACATTTAGCAATCTCAAATCACTGCTGGGGATTTCTGATCATGCTATGAAGCATGAGTGATGACAATATTTCCAAATTTTGTTTTACAGTCCATGTTTAAGGGAGGATTTTCCCACTGGGTTTTTTGCCTCTTTCCTTGGTTAAATGTACATGCAGTATGTAAAGGGTGACAAAGCCTTGTTGCTAGGCCCTATAATTTTCTGATATATTACTCATAAGTCAGGCTTAAGGGGGGGTTTTAGAATAATCAACCCATAGTTAGCTACCTTAGACATTAATTAATCCATTTTTGTCTTATTTTCCTAGTTTCCATGTTCCACCTTATGCAAGTTGTCATCTACACATCCATAGTGGTCAAAATTGCTAATTTTGACTCATGGAGCACTTGGGAAACCTCCTGGAATCAAATATGCTTTATTCTTGGCCTCCCTAGTGCCCTTTTTCTTTTTTCTGCTTTATTGCCTGCTTTTTTCAGTGCTTTAAGGCAATTGGGAAAGTTTGACTAGGTGAGGTTAACTAGTTTTTTGTGCTCCACATCCTCCACTCTTTTCTCCTATGAAAAGCATGTATGAGTTTTCCCTCCATTACCTTTTAGCTTGCCTAATTGATTTTTCCAATTCGTGAGCTCCTTGATAGTTTTGGAAACTGCTTTATGCACCTATGGGGGATTTGCTTAGATTTAGTAAGCCTGCTTTTGACTAGATTCGAATTGCCTCTTCATGCATTCAAATCCCTCATGTAATTATTTATTGTGGCAGCCTATGACTTCATAGGGTTGGCTATTGTACACTTATTCAATACAGTTTAGTGTTCAGCTCCATATTCAGTCTCTTTTGTGAGTGATTTTGCATGTACAATTGATAATTGTTGTGAGTGTAATTGTTCTATCACTGGGTTCAATTTCCACAGAGAGAGATAACAAGAGGAGATGCTGGGTTCGCTCCTCGCTTCATCTTCTATTTCCTGCAAACCAAAAGCTTTGTCCAAATTCTTCCAAAGCTCAAATGGATACTCAGAAGAATATATGAGATGATGTATATTTGGAGACATTCCCAAACACATAATTCCATAATCTCTATAACAATTATTTATCCAATCAATCTTCTCTTCATAAGACTGAGGTTCACTCAATGCACCAATGGAGACATCAAAGAGACACTGCCTCTTCAAGTATGCGCTCATATTGGGATTCCAATAATCATAGTTGAAAGGATATAGTAGAGAAAATTTTGAGAATCCATATTGAATTTGTTGATATGCTCTAGTATATACTCTCTATATCCTACAAAACAAAACTAGGAGCAAAACTTGTAAGCTAGACAAGCTCTTCTTTAGAGAGGGATAGGAGATTGGATGCGCTCCTCAACTCTGTAGAACTTGATCAAACTTGCTGCTCTGATACCATGTATAAATAATATATCAATTCTAACAGAAATTATTTTAAGAAGGAGCACATGAAATAGATCTTGCTACTAAGAATTCTCACAAGCATACACAGGAAAAATAGAGAGAAGAAAAGAGACTGAATCACATGAATGAAGAGATGAATATTGGTGTGTATCCTTCCATTGAATAATGATGAATAATAGTGTACATAAACAGTACATCCCTCATAGGAAAATCGAGTTGTATGGATACAACTCATAAATCTCAAAAAGACTGACTTACCAAAATATATAAAACCCCCATAGGTGGCTAAAGCACTTCCCAAATCTATCAAGGACCTCACAAATTGGAAAAAGAATGAATGAGTTGTCAAGGAGATGGAAAAAACATGCTAATCCTATAAAATGGAGGAAAATTCATGAAGTATGGGTTGGAAACAAAGGGACCCAGTTTCCTAGTTGACTAGCTTTACCTTATCCATAGAAAAGCAGGAGAAAGCAGAATAAAGCAGAATCTTCTGTAAAGATCTGTATACTAATTTTGGATGGTCAAAATGTGGTCAAGATGAACCTAGAATAATAAATAAATCATTCTTGGGATATAGATGGAATGCATTGAATTTAAGGTGCAAGTCGATGCCAACTAATTAAGCTAGTGGGTGAATAATTAATCAAATAATAATTAATTATTTTATCCTAAGTTATGAGTGGGTTTAATATATTCCAAAATCATTCAACATTTTTTCTAAGATGATTTGGACCTTGATTCTACTTTAAATATCATCCAAATTATAGTCATCATTTCGAAGCTCATCCACTAACGCCTGATAGTTTCGCAGGGAATACATATCTCCATTTTCATCCCATAGAGATCGAAGGCCTTGTGTTGAGCAATCATAAAAAATATTTTTAAAAGAGTTGACATCCTTTTCCAACTGAATAGATTTATCCTGGACTATTTGGGTGCACCTTTTCTTCAAAATTACCTTGGATGCTTCCATGATGATAGTAGTTCTGTCGTGGATATCCAAATATTCTAACTCGTGACTAGTTCTAGAATTTAAAATATCAATTACTGTGGTATCTATTTTCGGCTTATCCCCTAAGTGAGAGAGAGTATCTTTAGATTATTGAATTGAAATAGATGCTAATTCCCATTATTCTTGAGATACAAATAATTGTCTCCAATTCCGAGCCATGATTTGTTGAAATTTGGTCCCAAGTTAGGTGCTTTTCCCCTATCAAGGGAGATCTCCATGAATTCTTTTTTCCAAGCTGGTCCAATTCTTTTTGGAGGTTGTCTCTAGTGGCTTTTAAATCTAGGACAAATGGATCTCTTTTTTTTCCTACTTGCTTTAGAGTTTGCGTCTCTTCCCTATGTTTTCTAAGATCCTATTTTACTTGATTTAATTCAACATTTATAAAGGACATGCCAACCATTGTTTTATACAACTTGTCCATTAGGTCAGCCGAAGTAGATTTCAACAACACATTACCTTTGGAAGTGAGGAGCTTGTAATTTTATTCCTTTAATAAGCTTATTTTTTTTCTAGCTTGAATACCTTTTTTTGTATTCCTGAGCTAGTTTAGAAAGGTATGTATTGTATTAAATTACAAAACGTAATTTAATAGTATAGCATTACAACTTGTGATTGTATAGTTCTAAATTACAAAATGTATAACATGCATTAAAAATGTTTAGTACACAGTAAGTGTTAGGGTATGTGGAATCTTTTCTGATGCCTAGAAATGCAAAATAAAATTTTCAAATATTCTTGCAGATGGAGCTAAGATTAATCCCAAAATTAAATTTCATTGATTACAATTAGAGATCATGAGAATAATACATTAAGCATTGCACTATTAGACGCGAACAAGGTATCAGAAGTGAAGATAAAGTTGGACAAAATTAATGCACCTAATTAAATTCATTTTCATAAATACAATAGTGAGGTGATCTATGCAGATTTGTTGCATGCAACCTTGGCCAATGCAAAGTTAGAATAAAAATATCTAATTGGATGGGAAAATCAAGCAAGAAAAAGAATTCAGTAAATCTTGGAAAGCACAAACTAAGAGGCTTGAGACAAACCTTATAGCAGTTGGGGCAGATCCCAAGAATGCGCAGGGGATAAATCAGGAATACAAAATTGGAAAAGATCATGCACTATGTTTAGAGAAAATATTTGAAGAGAAAATATACCTCTCGAAGATAGTAAACAAATCAACAGAATATGAAGGAATTCCAATGATCATAACAGGGATTTTCTCATATTTTTCTATATTTGTAATATTTGTTTGAAACTTGCTATGGGAGGATTTTTGTATATATTTTGTAATCTGTAAATAATAGGGGGTTAGAAGTTTGAGAAGAAAGAGACTTAATGTCTTGTAAATATCTTTCCTGAGAATTAATAAAATATCATTGCATAAGTACAAATATTTCCTAGTAGAGATTCATGTGATGATGTCTTGAAGTTTTCCATTTCGTGTATATTTCCTTATCTCAGTTTCCATTTGAGTGTATATTATTCAATATTTAATTAGAAATTGTATGATCATAATTCATCCATGATTGATGACATTATTTCATATCAATATAAAGGAATGTTAATTATCATTCCTCCACCATACAGCAATAATCCTATTTAACAAAATTTTTACAATCATTCATTTTGTGAGGTTAACATGTGGAAGGGATTTAAATTGTTGAAATATTGTAACTTCAAAGGATATTCTAAATGTATTTTACTGATGTACCCCAAGGGAGATGTTCTATTCCTCCGTTGGGATGTTATTACTGTAATTGGTCATCATAGAGTCATGAGTTAAAGCTTCCATTGTACAGTAATGAATATAATATAATATTGTTTTAAGTCTTCCTAGGTGAAGTCGTCCCAGTCAATTTAGCGGGGCCGACTTGTTAGAATAAAAGTCAAGTGGCTTAAAGAGTATAAATAGAGGAGATGTGCTCCTCATTAGAATACACAGACACACACTTGTGTAGATCATAGGAGAGAGAGAGAGAGAGAGAGATACCAACAAGGAGGAGAATACATGTTTTTGTGGTTTTATCTTATACACCAATATAAAGGAATTTTTGCTGGGTTTTCTTCCCATTGAGGGTTTCCTAGGATAAATATTGTGTCTATCTTATGATTGTGTTCCTTTCAGTGATTCTGCATATGCTACTGTTGCAAATTTGGATTAAAAACTAATTATATATAGATAATCATATGAAATATTAACATGGTATCCAAGATAGCATGAATAGAAAAACTTTCACAAGGTGAAACTCTCTCCCCTCTCCCTCTGGAAGAAATTTGGGTTTTTGCAAAGTTTGGAATTTTGAAGATCTACTTTCATAAAAAGTTACGCCTACATAGAGTGCATATATTGAGCCATAGATCAGAGTTTTTGAGTGGGTGAATCTCCAGGAAATACAAACCCTATTTTGTCCCCCAAACTAGAAAATTACAAAAAACTAGGACAAAAAATCTGCAGAAACTGCAACCTCGCAAGAAAGTTTTGAAGGGTGAAGATTTGGGATCCCCAAAAACCAAGTGGAACAACCAAGTTTCCCTAGTCAAGCACATATCATGGTAAGGTCAACTTTTCATTTTGAGAAATTTCAATTTTTAGTGACCTCCTGGATAAGATGGCCCCAAGCACTAAGCTCGAGGACAAGGTGAAAGGCATAGAAAACTTCCTAGCATGGAAACATAGGATTGGTCTCATTCTTAGAGAGAATGATCTTGAGAAGTAAATTAAGGATGAAGTTGTAGAACTGAAAGAAGATGGATCTAAGAAGCATAAGAAATACCTAATCAAGGCAATGAGGATCATTACTGATTCTATCAAAGATCATTTGATCCCTCAAGTGTCATATAAGAATACACCAAAGATAATGTATGATGCACTTTCTAGAATGTATGAGGGAAAGAACATCGATAGGAAGATGAATTGGAGATCTCAATTGAAGGGTACCAAGATGAGTAAAGGATAATCAATTCAAGATTACTTCATAAGGGTCTTCCAGTTAAGGGAACAACTAAGTGCCATTGGAGACACCCTTGATGAGATGAATTAGTTATGACTGCTCTCAATGGTCTCACTAGACCTTGGGATTCATTCATATAAACTCTTTGTTCCAGAAAACAAAGTATAAAGTTTGACAATGTATGGGAAGATTGCATCCAAGAATAAGCTAGAGTATATAACAGATAAGCTCTACTTAGAGAAGATGATCAAGTTCTAGCCATCCATATTAAAAGAAGAAAACAATAAAACTTAAATAAGGATAGTCACAAGGAGCATATAACTCCAAAAAAGTTTCAAAAGAAAAGAGAAAACAATCATAAGAAAGACTACTCAAAATACCAATGCTATAACTCTCATAAGATAGGACACCTTTCCAGAGAGTGTCCATCGAAGAAGAAGAAAAACAAAAGTCATCATGCTAATATAGCTGAATATGAGGATGAATAAGAAGAATAAGAAAGACCTCGAAAGAGACTAACAAATGGAGAAGACGTAGAAGAATATGTATTATTCTCTACTCTCTCTGGTTCTGTAACACCTGGGGAAGATACATGGCTTATTGATAGTGGTGCTTCAAAGAACATGAAATGGAAGAATCAAACTCTGTCAAGACTTGAAGAAAAGAACTCTCCTTCAAAAGTATCATTAGGATATGACTATCAATATCCCATCAAAGGTATTGGTGAATCAAGTTACAAGCTTGAATCTGGAACTTCCATGAAGATGAAGGAAGTACTATATGTACCAGGTTTGAAAAAAAACCTACTTTCCATATCAACACTAAATAAGAAATGATATAGAGTTGCTTTTATAGATGGACAAGTACTCATGTGGATCAAAGGAAAGACACTTCAAGATATTGTGGTCATTGGTGAAGAAGAAGGAGGACTGCACAAACTCAAGGGACATCCAGAGACAACCCTTGTCCATGAGACCACTAGCTCAAGTGAACTATGGCATAGAAGGCTTGCTCACATCAACTACAAAGTACTACCCTATGTGATCAAGGTGGTATTATGGTTACCAGATCTGAAGATTGATATGAAGGAACTTGAAAAGGATGTGAAAGAGGAAAGAAAATCCATAATCCCTTTCTGAAAAGTGAAACAAAGACCAAAGGTACGTTGGAATTAATTCATTCTGATGTATGTGGTCCTATTCCCTCCACATATTTAAGTGGATATGAATATTATGTCACATTTATTAATGACTATTTAAGAAAGACATGGATATACTTCTTGAATACCAAGAGTGAATTGTTTGGTAAATCCAAGGAATTCAAAGCCTTGATAGAGAAACATTAAGAAAGAAGAATCAAGACATTGAGATCAGATAATGGTGGAGACTATACTTCAAAATATTCTGAAGCATTCTGCAAGGAAGCTGGAATTAAGAGGGAACTAACCACTCCCTAAAATCCCCAATAGAATGGTGTTGCAGAAAGAAAGAATAGAACCATTATGGAAGCAGTGAAAACAATGATTGATGACCGAGACCTTCCCATGCATCTATGGGATGAAGAAACAAGAACAACTGTGTATGTGAAGAATAGATTATCTCACAGTTCTCTTGGACTCAAGACTCCTAAAGAAATGTATACAAGAAATAAGCCTGAAGTGATCCATCTCAAGATATTTGCCTATCCAGTATATGTACATATTCCAAAAGAGAAGAGAACCAAGTTGGATCCTTATGGAAAGAAGGGAATATTTGTTGGATACCGTGAAGTCTCCAAATCCTTTAGGATATACATTTCAGGATTCCATCATATAGAAATTAGTAGGGATGTGACATTTGATGAAGAAATAACTCTTAATAAATAGAGAAGGTGTCAGCTTGAAGAAGTACATGAAGAGGATGTACCTCCCAGAAAGGTAGAAGCTGAACCCTCTCCTGAAATAGTAGCATCTGAAGATCATGATACGCTAGAACCTCAGGAAACCCTGAGATATATATTGAAAGATAAAACTTGCTTGGGTAAGAGAAATCATACAAGAAGTAGGGAAGTAAGGAGATCTAGAAGGTTCCAAAATAACAAGCAAGAGATCAAAGCCATTCTCCAATTATGTAGCTTTGATGTGTGATCTTGTAAATAAAGAACCCACCAACTATGAGGAAACTGCACAAAATAAAGAGTGGATGGAAGCAACGGTTAAAGAATACCTATCAATAATGAAGAATGATGTTTGGTATATAGTACCCAAACAAGAAAACAAGAGTGTGGTATCTTCAAAATGGATCTACAAGATAAAATGTGCAACTGATGGAAGTATTGAAAAATACAAGGCAATATTGTGGCTAGAGGATTCTCTCAGAAAGAAGGGATTGATTATGAAGAGACATTTGCTCCAGTAGAAAGGTACACTTCCATCAAGATCATCATGGCACTTTCTTCCATGATGAAGTGGGATCTACAACAGATGGATGTAAAAACAACCTTCTTGAATGTTCTGATTGAGGAATAGGTATACATCGAACAAACACAAGGATTGGAAGTCGAAGAAAGAGTGACTCATGTATGTAAGTTGAAAAAGGATTTGTATGGAATAAAGAAAGCTCCTAGAGCTTGGTATGGAAAAATATATAGCTTCTTGACAAGCTTGGTATTTACCAAGAGTAAAGCTGATCCTAACCTTTACATGAAGGTTATAGATGATGAACCTTCCATACTATTGCTCTATATGGATGATCTATTTCTAACTATAAATGAGAAACAAATTACAGATTTCAAGAAGAATCTAGTTGAAGAATTCGAGATGAAATATATTGGATTGATGCATTATTTCCTTGGGTTGGAAGTGTGGCATAGACCAGAAGGAATCTTTCTAAACCAAGGAAAGTATGTGGTAGAAATATTGAAAATATTTGATATGTTGGATTGTAATGCCATGGCCACACCCATGGATACCAACCTAAAGTTGTTATCTTATGAATCACCAGAGTTAGTGGATATGACTCAGTAAAAAAAATTATTGGTTCGTTGATGTATCTGATGAATAAAGGCCATATATATGCTTTGCTGTGAACACCTTGAGTCAGTATCTAGTTAAACCTAGATGGTTTCACTTGATAGATGCAAAGCATGTGATGAGGTACTTAAAAGGTACAATAGAGTTTGGACTATAATTTGTTAGAGATCATGACTACAGATTGTATGGATATATGGATTCATATTGGGTAGCAAGTGCTGCAGACAGAAGAGCACCTCAGGTGGATGTTATTGTCTGAGATCCACCATGATCTCATGGTTTATTAAGAAACAATCCAATGTTTCTTTCAACACAGATGGATAAGAGTACATAGCAGCTTGCTCCGCTAGTTGTGAAGTGATATGGCTTTGAAAATTGATTTCATGTCTATTTGACATGGAGTTGGATACCATAGTGATTCTATGTGACAATCATATTTCTATAAAGATGACAGAGAATCCCATGTTCCATGATAAATCAAAGCACATATAAATATGATATTTTGATATAAGGGATATGGTACAAAAGGGAGCTATAAATCTCCAGTATGTGAGTATCGATGAGCAAGTTGCTGATGTACTGACCAAGCCTCTATCTCAAGTAAAGTTTGAATATTTCCATGACAAGCTTGGTGTAGTCCGAAAATAATTTTCTCATAAGGAGGAACAATGATTATGCTAGAGAATTTCCTTGCAAGGAGGAATGATGAAGATATGGAATCTCTCCGGAAAGGAGGAGCAAGTCGAATATATGGACTCTCCTCGGAAAGGAAGAACATGTCAAAGATATGAACCATCCTTGGACAAAGGGGAAGAAGGTTAATGATATGGATCCTCCCTGGAAAGGGGGAGTGATGGTAAGACTGTCATTGATAATGGGATGGCAGTGATGCTCCAGTAAAAAAGAGTCCACGTGCACCTGCATAAGTTGATAAGGTCCGACATTCACTTGTGGATGATAGTATCCTCTTTTGAGGATAGTATTGCAGATAATAACACTCTTCTCTTGAGAGTGTTCCTAGCTATTACAGGCTAAGGATGGACCTGCAAGATGATACTCTCTCATGGAGAGTGTACCTACCTTCATTTGTAGATGTCGTGGAATAACACTCGCTTAGGAGTGGTCCTAACTTTGAAGCTAAGTATGCTCTATGATGAGTACTTATCAACGATAGGTCCCGCATTTAGGTGCAGACAAGATATGTAGTTACAAATGATAGTCTTGCATGGAGAGTGTACCTACATTGATTTGTGGATGCCATAGAATAACACTCACTTAAAAGTGGTCCAAGATTTGAAGCTGATGATGATATATGATGAATCCTTATAGATGACTGGTACCGTATTTAGGTGCGGATGAGATCTGCAGTTGCAGATGATGCTATCGCATGGAGATTATTCCTACATGCACATGTAGATGTCGTAGTATACCACTCGCTATGAGTGGTCCTCACTCTAATAGGATGAGCATGGTCTACGACAAGTCCTTGCAGATGACGTGGTATTGTATTCATTTGTGGATGATCAATATGGTCGATACTATGGAACCTCCTCATTAAGGGAGACTAGGATGATGAGGATTGTATCATCCTTGGACCTATGTCCTAAAGTGATAGGGATTTATCATCCCACAAAGAGATCATGTGTACTACAGGTAGTGTTGCAACAAAGGATCGAGAAGATTGAAGTGCTGTTGCAAAGGATTGAGAAGATCGAAGTGCTTCTACAAAGGAACGAGAAGATCGAAGTGCTAATGCAAAGGATCAAGAAGATCAAAGTGTTGCTATAAGGGATCGTAAGATCAAAGTGTTGTTGCAAAAGGATCAAGTGATCGAGTGCTGCAGAAGATGAATACTCAGTTTTGTAGAAGATGTTGTTCCAGTACTGAAGACATTGAAGAGTAAACGTTCCAGTTATTGATGATTGTTGAAAACTTCCTATGACGTATAAATGTATTTGTTGGAGACATTTACCACCATACACACTCATTTTGGTCAATTTGGCATAGTTAAAACACTATCCTAAGTTTTATTGACTTAATTGACATCAGAGGAGCACTGTATGACATCAGCATGAGCACACCCACACCTACCTTCAGTCAAGGAGGCCAACTAAGCCTTCTCCTTCATTCGGGGAGGCTAACTAGAGCACTTCGGGGGTGATCTAAGTGTCATAAATGCACTTAATTGATAGCTGATGGTTACAATTAGTTAAACAAAATAGTGAAGGTGCCTCCTTTCATTAAATTGATTATATAATTAATATTTAATGAGCTGGAGTCAATAGGGGTGCCTCCAACCACCTCTGATGGTCAGTTAGACTTCAGTTCACCTCATCGGGGTTCATTGGAGTTATTGATGCACTACCACTTGTTGATTGGCTTGCTGTGACATGTGTCTGAGCTACTTTCAGTTAGAATCAGTCATTTATTGCACTCTGACTTCAGTTAGGACTCATTTGAGTCAATTAGGGTTTTGATTAGTGGTTAACTGGTGTGTTCACTGTGGCTTACATTTAGTTAAGCTAGACTCACTCATTCAATTCGAATGACCTCCTTAGGAATTTGAATTGTCTTGGAATTCATGCATTTGGCATGATAATTGTATTGTATCATCATTATTTCATTTGATTATACACAGCTGTTACTTCCATTGCAACACCATTTTTCCAATTTTATGCATATTTGTCTGAATTCTTTGTGAGACTGTGTTTTCAGTTCCTAGACCACTTTGACAAATTAATATGGTATCATAGGTCATGGCGAGATGAAGCTCAGATCTCTCAAAAACAAGGTTTTTGATAGATCTTGCATGAAAAATTGAGCAAAAGCTCAAAAATCCAGCACTGCACCAGAAGCCAAGGCTTACCACTTAATACCCCAAGTAAAGGAATTGTTGATCAAGCTTTCCTGATGAACTATGCTGGTTGTGATGAAAGCCTAAAATGTGCAGGCTGTCTGACCTTACGGTGCCCCTTTTGTTGTGATTTGTAGGTTTTTCACAGGTGAAAGCATTCGGTCCAGCAGTTTCAGATGGCTTCTTCCGTAGAACTCTTGAGTTCGTTCAATTTACACTCATGGAAAGGAGACATGGAGATATAGCTACGTGCCAGAGGACTCTATAGGGTCACTATGGACACTGAAGAAGAGCCTACTTCTATGACAGACAAATCTAGATTCCTGAACAAGAAATATTAAGCATTTGGATTCTCGTGCCTCTCTGTTTCCTGGGATCTTCTTTTCCATCTCTTGGGATTAAAGACTCCAAAGGAAATCTGGGACAAATTGGAAACCCTATACAAAAAATAGGATGATTTGAGAGTATACCATCTTGAGAATGAGTTGATGTCTCTCCAGCCTTCCAATTTCGAGACCTTGAATGATTTTTTCACAAAGTTCAAGCACATTGTCTTACTGTTGAAGCAATGTAAGGTGGAGAAGGAGGATGATCAGCTCATCCTAACCATACTCTCCAAAATTGGAGCTGATTATTCAGTGTTTGTCTCTACATTCCATGCGGGGAATCTCACAACCCCTGGATGGAAGATGCCTTCACTCAATGCCTTCATTGAGTCCCTAACAAGTGAACATGATAAGCTTGTCTAGATGGGAATCATCAGATCCTCCTATGATCAATCCCTCCATCTCTTGGGGCCCAAAGATCTGAAGGGTAAAGGAAATCAGTAGAAGAACCCAAAAACCAAATTCGAATCTCCTGAGCCTAAAGTTGAAAACCAGCAGCATGAAGAGTCTTCCGGCTCAAAGAAGAACAAAGGAAAAGGGCATCATGGAAAGGAAAAAGTCAAGTGTTCATACTGTGGGAAGGGCTTCCACCCTGAACATGCCTGCATGAAAAATAAACCTGATGAAGCTACCTCTCTCCTTGAGAGAAATCACATCAATATTCCAAAAATATTTCAAAGGAGAGATCAGCAAGATCGAGAACCATAGCATGAAAAAGGTCATGCCCTCATGGCAAGCACTTCGAAGTCCAAAGAAGTCTTGATATATTCTGGAGCTTCAAACCACATGATGGCTGAAAGAGAATCCTTGTCATCTTTGGAGACCAGCAAACCCATTCCCATCCACATGGGAGATGACTCCACCATTATATCCGAAGGACAAGGTAATGTAGATCTTGAGCATGGCTATTTTTGAAATGTTCTGTATGTACCATCTCTGGCGTCAAAATTCCTTAGTGTTTATCAAATGACACATACAGGAGTTCCCAAGAGAGTCTCCTTTATCCTAGATAATGTAGAGATCACAGAACTTGCATCCAGAAAACTTGTAGCAAAAGGCCTTGCAAACCATCATGCAAAATCCTATGAGTTCTCCCATTTTGTGGTGGATGCAAAGCCCACCACATTGCTGACTCATGGAAATGAAGTTAGTAGACTGTGGCATGAGAGGTTTGGTCATATGAAATTCAAATACTTGCAGCAATTATAGAATAATTCTATGGTTGAAGGCCTCCCAGTCATCAAAGCTACCGCTAGAATTTGCCAGGGCTGTGTTGTTGGAAAGCACCCTGAGCATAAGTTTGATTGGGGGAAGGAAAGCCGAGCATCATGCATCTTGGGACTGATACATTTTGATATCAGCGGTCCCATGCCTATCACATCCATGTATGGATCAATGTACGTTCTGACTTTCATTGATGATTCTTCCAGGTACACATGGGTCTTCTTTATCAAAAAGAAGTCGGAAGTTTGTGAAAAATTCACTGAATTGAAGGCCTTGATTGAGAATGCATCTGGCCAAAAGATCAAGATCTTGAGATCTGATAATATAGGGGAGTATGTAAGTAATGAGTTCCTACATATATGTTCCCAAAGTGGTATTCATGTCCAGCATTCAGTTCCCTACACTCCCCAACAGAACGGTGTAGTGGAGAGGAAGAATCGGTCTCTCAAGGAGATGAACACATGTATGTTGGAATCAAAGAAGTTGGCTGCAAATTTGTGGGCTGAATCCATGCATTCTGCAATATATATTCAGAATAGAGTGCCACACTCATCTGTGAAAGGGAATACCCCTTTCGCAGCATACTTCAGACACAAGCTGGATGTGTCGAATCTGCGGGTGTTTGGGTCCACTGCATGGGCCCGAATTCCACTTGATAAAATAAGGGCTTTGTAACCACAAATAATAGAATGTATGTTTATTGGGTATCCTGATGAATCAAAAGGTTTTAAGCTTCTAGATATCAAAACAAAATATATTATCATCGAAAGGAGTGTCAAGTTCGATGAGCCTCTTCAGGAGGTGGAACTAGTGAAGGAGAAAACTGCTAAATTTCCTTCCTATTCTACTGAATATTTGGATGATGAAATTGGGGGTGACGACCTTGATTTGGATCCTCTGATTTCTGATATAAGTGTACAGAAAGCATCAAATTATGAATCATAACCTGAAGTACAAAATCATCTCCCAATTTGGGCCCGGCAGACACTCTCCTCCGCAGGAGATAACATTGGAAATTAGGATGATCCAAGGAGAACCTGGTCTGATTTCCAAAGAGAAGGTATTTCTCTCTCTTGTCATGATTATTTGCTGTCTGAATCTTGTTATTTGATGATAATTTCAGACCCTAAGTCTTACTACCATGCTCGGAAGGATCCAATATGGCAAGTTGCCATGGATGAAGAGATGAATTCTCTTCAGAAAAACACTACTTGGGAGCTAGTTTCTCTTCCTCTGGGAAGGAAATTGGTTCAATGCAAGTGGGTGTTTCGGACTAAGGTTGCTTTAGATAGAAGTACCTGAAAATATAATGCAAGGATGATGGAAAAATGTTTCTCCCAGGTCCAAGATGTGGACTACCATGAGACTTTTGCACCGGTTGCAAAAATGGACTCCATCCGCCTAGTTTTGGCAATTTCAGCATCTAAGCATTGGGAAGTGCATCATATGGATGTTAAGTTAGAATTTATACATGGATATATTCATGAGGAGATATAAATGAATCAGCTCGAGGGCTACACTTCTGATCCATATTTGGTTTGCAAGCTAAAGAAGTCACTATACGGGTTAAAACATTCCCCAAGAGAGTGGTATTCCAAGATGGATGCCTTCCTTCTCTCGCAAAAATTCCAAAGGTGTAGATACGATACAAATGTGTATATGCATCAGTTTGATGGTCATTTGATTATTATTTTTTTATGTGTTGATGACTTACTGATCACAGGTAGCACAATTGCTTCTCTTTCAGTCATCAAAACTACTCTCCATAATGCATTTGAAATGAGCGATTTAGGGCTCTTAAAACAATTTTTGGGGCTCGAATTGAGCAAAATTATGATGGGATAATGGTCACTCAGTAAAAATACATATCAGAACTATTAGTCAAGTTTAACATGGCTGAATGTAGAGCTGCTCCATTCCCTTTCCTTTCAAGGATCAACCTTGAAGAAGGAAAAAGCACACCTCCCATGGACTGCACTATTTATTGACAACTGATTGGTAGCTTGTTGTACTTGAATCATTATCAGCTTGATATATGTTATGCCATGAATGCTATATAAATATACATGAATAAGCCCCATTATTTTCATTGGAAGGCAGCCAAGAGGATCCTCCAGTACATTTAGGGAACCAGGACCTACGACATTCACTATGCTGTAGACTCCGAGCTAGAGCTGGTTGGATACATAGATTTCGATTGGGTGGGTGATCCTATTTATTGGAAGTCTACTTCCAAATATGTATTCATGTTTGGTGGTGTCCCCATTTGCTGGTCTAGCAAAAATCAGGTCGCCATAGCATTGTCTTCAGCAGAGGCCGAGTACTAAGGAGCGGTGAATGCTTGCATCCAAGCTGTTTGGTTGCAAGGCATTCTTTCAGAGTTTGATCTTGGTAGTACTTTGTCCACTATCCTCTTTTGTGACAATAAAAATTATATTAAGATATCCATAGATCTAGTTACCAGGCAGAGGACCAAGCATGTAGAGATACACATGCACTATATCAGGGAGCTAGTGCATGACATGACCATCATTCTGCAATAATGCCCAACTGATGAGAAGATTGCAGACATATTCACCAAGAGATTTTTAGAAAAGAAGTTCACTTACCTCCGTTCACTTTTGGGGGTGAGTTCATTAGGGTGATCCAAATACTTTCAATGTTCATCTTGAGGGGGGGGTTTTCCCATTGGTTTTTCCCTCTTTTCCTCACTTAGTTTGTTTTGAGCATTGTTTGAGTTTCAGTATTGTATAGGGTGACCTATGGCCTTTGTTGTCGGGGCCCTAGCATTCTTATGCACTTTATTTTTTCTACTTCTCCTAAGTATAGCTTAAGGGGGGGTGTTGGAGACATTTACCACCATACACACTCATTTTGGTCAATTTGGCCTAGTTAAACCACTATCCTACATTTTATTGACTTAATTGACATCAGAGGAGCACTGTATGACATTAGCATGAGCACATCCACGCCTACCTTCAGTCAAGGAGGCCAACTAAGCCTTCTCCTTCATTCGAGGAGGCTAACTTGAGCACTCTAGGGGTGATCTGAGTGTCATAAATGCACTTAATTGATAACTGATGGTTACAATCAGTTAAAAAGAGCAGTGAAGGTGTCTCCTTTCATTAAATTGATTATTTAATTAATATTTAATGAGCTGGAGTCAACATGGGTGCCTCCAACCACCTCTAATGGTCAGTTAGACTTCAGTTAACCTCATCGGGGTTCATTGGAGTTATTGATGCGCTACCACTTGTTGGTTGGTTTGCTGTGACATGTGTCTGAGCTACTTTCAGTTAGACTCAGTCATTTATTGCACTTTGACTTCAGTTAGGACTCAGTTGAGTCAATTAGGGTTTTGATCAGTGGTTAACTGGTGTGTTCAATGTGGATTACATTTAGTTAAGCTAGACTCACTCATTCAATTCGAATGACCTCCTTGGGAATTCGAATTGTCTTGGAATTCATGCATCTGGCATGATCATTGTATTGTATCATCATTCTTTCATTTGATTATACAGAGCTGCTACTTCCATTGCAACACCATTTTGCCAATTTTATGCATATTTGTCTGAATTCTTTGTGAGACTATGTTTTCAGTTCCTAGACCACTGTGACAAATTAATAGTATTACCTTAATACTTCTAAAGATGATCTCTCTTGTTACTCCTATAGTTGATGATGTTGTTTCCAATAGAATACCCTTCTCATTAAGGGGGGGTGTTGAAATATTGTAACTTCAAAGGATAATCTAAATGTATTTTACTAAAGTACCTCAAGGGAGATGTTCCATTCCTTCATCGAGATGTTATTATTGTAATTGGTCATCATAGAGTCATGAGGTAAATCCTCCATTGTAAGTCGATTCAATAGTACCCTAAGGAATACAATATAATATTGTTTTGAGTCTTCCTAGGTGAATTCGACCTAGTCAGTTTAGTGGGGCTGAATTGTTATGGTAAAAGTCAAGTGACTTAAAGAGTATAAATAGAGGAGCTATGCTCTTCATTAGAATACACAGACACACACTTGTGTAGTGCATAGGAGAGAGAGAGATACATACCAACAAGGAGGAGAATACATATTTTTGGGGTTTTATCTTATACATCTATATAGAGGAAGTTTTGCTGGGTTTTCTCCCCCTTGAGGGTTTCCTAGGATAAATACAGTGTCTATCTTATAATTGTGTTTCTTTCAGTGATTCTGCATATGCTACTGTTGTGAATTTGGATTAAACACTAATGATATCTATATAAGAATATGAAATCTTAACATAAATATGGTATCACGGCATGGTTCAACACGGTATGTCCATGGACCCATATGTTCAAGTAGTGCACATTGGATTTAAATTTATCAAAATATTTATATTAGATTTATTGGGAATTGTTTGAGGAGAGTTTTAAGGAATGATACCTCTCAAAGGAGTTCATTAAAATATAGTTAAATGAGTTTAACTCATTGAGATAGGATACTAGGCCAGTACCAAAGTACGAGGCTGTATTCATGAAGGAACTAAGATGTGCACTGTACTTTAGCACCAAAAAGTTGTTGGTTAGTAAATTTGTTTATGGAATGAATTATAATATCATATCAAAGGTTGTAATATTAATGACCCACAATTTGCACAAGATAGCACACAAGGATATTATAGATAATGAGGAACCATGAAATATGCAAATATTTCCTTAACTTACAATATGCATGACAATATATTACAATAACTGATAATAATAAAATATAATAGTCATTTCTTACAGGGTGCATAAAATAGTATATGTACTGCCCCCATAATAACAATGTCTATATCTATTCGATTCAAATTGTAATGAATAAACAACTCTTTCTTTGCAACTATTGATTTTATTGCACATATGAATACATGATTTCCTTCACGCTCCTTAAATATTCAATTGGGTTGATTGTTTGTTGTCGTGGGTCGGGTACTATTTATAAACCCTTAAATATTTCCCACTACTTTTTTCCTTCCATCAATATATATTAATTCTCCTTTATTATCACCATTGTCTTTTAGTTGTATATAATTTGCATCTACACCATATCTTCACATACTTTTTGTATATAGGACTAGTCGTATCCAATATGCATAGATGTAAGATGACCAGACATACTCCATCAATTCAGTTAATATGTTGTCACAGACCTTTATGTAATCCATGAAAAATATCCCCAAACCATGTAATGATGATGGAGCAATGCGGTATATCCTTCCACCGACAAAAAAATTAGTGTTTGTTTGAGGAAGATCCTTGTGCACCCATCGTTTCACTATATGTTTGTTCCTCAAGGGAACCTCGATGTCACCTATGCTATAATAACCATAAGAACATGACCCCCCTTTATAAATAAAAAGTTCCAAGCATCTACTAATTTTTATTCTAATCTTTTCACCTCTAGTTGATCTATGCTTGTTAGACCTACTAGATGTATCACTTTCACCTGATATATATAAAAAATACATGTTTGGTTGTACGTGTTGTAACACTCCATCAAATGAGAGAGAAAATTAACAAGTGTTGAAAGGGACGAGACAAAACATATTTAGGTAACCAGAAGAACATAAATGAAGATCTAAGTTTGAGTTGGAGACACGATGTTGTGAACTAGCAAGCCTAATTTATGGCTTGGAAGTATTGGGTACATCAAAGGTCACAATCATCGCTTCAAAATATGCTCATCATTTTTGAAGAATACATATTATAAATACATAAGTGGATTGGAGGATTCCATTTAAAAATGGGAGGATATGGAAGGATCTTGTTCCTTTTTATGGGATGGCATTGAAGAATTCTTCTAACCTAATTTGCTAGCATTGTTGATTTTGTGTTTTCATTGATGGAAACCTCAATCAAACATGGACAATGAAGCAATGACATGGTTTGAATCATTGATTGTGTGTTGTCATTAATGGTAGCATGAAAAAGGCACGGAAAGTAATGCAATGACATGAATATGAAAAATGTAGTTTGATGTCAAAGGGTAACCATAGTTGATTTCAAAAGGTAGCTATGACATGATTGTGTGAGTATTGTTGAATGCTTTGAAGAATCCTATTTGTGTTGGAATTAAGAGGAAGAGTTATGATAATAAATTCTAAAGTCCTTGAATATAATCTATTACCTTAAAACATTCTAAGAACACTGGGTTTATAAAGTGTTCATTGTATTTGATGATGCAAACATGACTACTTGCATTAACATATTGACTACACATGAAATCTATGATGGTTGGAAGCATAAAATACTAGTTTGGAAGACCCTAAAGCTACCTAAAAATAATATAATCGAGGAAATTATGTGTACAAGGATGTGAATTATGGTCCAAGGAATACATGTGTCGAGTTTTATCTTAAACCAATCAAAATTGTTCCAGTGGCATGCATAATGGTGACCTAGGAGGGAATTTCCTATGAAAGTACAAAAAGATCAATTTGGAAGACATCAAGCTACCCAAGAAAATTTAGTTGAGGAAAACTTCAGTATAGGAGGGTCTATTATGGTATAAGGAACCAATGTGTCAATTATGATCTCAAACCAATCAGATGTGTGCATGTGCGTGCATTTATGTGACCTAGGTGGGCATTTCCCATAGGATTACAGATGAGCTAAATAATAATTTGCAACTCATTCCAGACACAAAAGATGGTGACTGGTTATTGCTTGAAAGTAACACAAATTATACATCTCAAATTAATCTCAAATATGTTGAAATCAAGGAGCTTAAAGATAAAAATGATCACGTTCAAAAACATATCAACCTTTTATAGGAAAAAATTGCCAACCTTCGACTTGAAATTAAAGGGTCAAGGTCCATTGCAAGGAGAAAAACATTCCCTTTGGGACTCATTGATAGTTGAGGTCTCCAAATTCAAAGAATATTTATATTTTATGGAAGACAATAAGGCTTTCGTAGTCACAAATTTATATAACTATGTAATTGTTAATGATTATATTGTAAAGAGACCTTTAAAGAGAGCTCAAAATCCATGCAACTTTTTAATGTGGTTCCTAATGTATCAGTATTAATTGGATCTCATAGAACTTTTGTATATATTTGTAATCTGTAAATAATGGAGGGGTTCAAGGTTTGTAAGAGAAATACACCTTGTTTTTATAAATCTTTTTTCTTAGAATTAATAAAAGATAAGTGTGGAAGTATAGATTTATTCCTACCATCGATTTAGGGATGATTTTAAGGAACCATACTTAATTAAAAGTGTATAAATGTTGGCAGATATTACCAATTCTTAAAACGCCAACTATAAAATGATTGGCAATATTTTTCAAAAAATATTTTAATTTCCAAGGATTTTATATCGTTTATATCATAATTTGGTGATTTTTAGGGTGAAAAAATTTTACCCCATCAAAATTGGGCGAAACAGGGCTTCAAAAAATGCAAAATGGTGAATCTTTTTGGGGAGAAAAACATGGAAAAATAGCCCACTAGGCTAAAATTCGCCCCTAAAATTATCCCTGCATAGATTCATGTGATGATTTTTTGAATTTTGCTCCTTTCCTATGTGAATGTTTCTCCTATCTCATTATTCCATTGAATGTTTCATCTTCTAGTATTTAATTGAAAGTAAATAGTTTAGAATTCATTCTAAGATCGATGTTATAGACTTATACAATTGAATACTCCAGATGAGATTTTCCAAGCTCATTAAGATAGGGTTACCTTATTTTTGGGATGGTTGGGAGTATTCTCAGATGTAAGAACTATTTATTATTAAAATTTTGAACGAAACAAAAATGAAAATGACAGGAATTAGGAATGGGTTGAATAGTAACAAGAAAACAATGTTGGGTTGTTCCTCTTCTAGTTAGGGTAAACCAAAAACAACATGTAGGCCCATTTCTTAAGGGTAAGAAGAAAAACCAATTGAAAATTCCAAGAAGACTTACCATATTTGTGGGGTCGTTCTATCTCCTACCCAGTATTCCAATGACAATCATTTTGCATCAGTCACTACAGTTGCCACAAGGGGTCACAAGGTCACCAACTCTACTACAAAAAATACCTTTAGAGGCAATAATTTTACTCCTCCAAAAGTGAATTTGGCATGGGTTTTAGGATTAGTGATAGTTTTGCAAAAAAACTCCCTAAAGGCACCACTACTAAAAGTTAATCCTTTTAGAGGCGGGTTTTGAAGAAATATAAACTACCCCAAGAGTTTCTTTTAAGGCCGGTTACAAACCACCCCTAAAAAATTAATTTAGGTGACAGTTTGGAACAACCCCTAAAAGCCACTTTTTGGGGGCGATTGTAAACCACCCCTAAAAGTAAGTTTTTGGGGTAGTTCTAAACCGCCCCTAAGAGTCACTTTTTGGGGATGATTTTGAACCACCCCAAAAAGTCACCTTTCAGGGGTAATTTATATCTCTTCAAAAACCATTACTAAAAGGATTTAATTTTAGCAGTGGTGCCTTTAGGGGGGGTTTGAAACCCCCCTCAAAAAATGACTTTTAAGGGCGGTTTAGAACCCCCAGTGTAGAAACCTATAAGGGAAGTTTATATATCTTCAAAAATCGCAGCTAAAAGGATTGGATTTTGGGGACGGTTTAGAACCCCCCTTGTAGTAACCTATGATGGTGGTTTAGAACTCTCCTTGTAGCATATTTTGGGGCCAGTTACAAAATCCCCTTGTAGAAGATTATGAGGGTGATTTAGAACCCCCCTTGTAGCACCTTATGAGGGCAGTGTAGAACCCCCCTTATAGAAACCTATGAGGGTGGTTTGGAACACCCATCATACCAACTTGTGAGGGTGGTTTAGAAATTCCCTTCGTAGCAGGATACAAGGGTGGTATAGAACCTCCCTCATAACAACCTATGAGGGAATTTTGAACCCCCCTTGTAGATACTTATGAGGATGGTTAAGAACACCCCTTGTAGCATCCTATAATGATTGTTTAGAAGCACCCTTGTAATAGCTCGTGGAGTCAGTTTAGAACCCCCCTCGTAGAAAGTTATGGATTCAATGTGGAGGACCCCATAACAATATACAAGGATGGTTTGAAACCCTCCTCATAGAAACCTACGAGGTCCGCTTAATACCCCCATCATAGAAACCTATGTAGGTGGTTTAGAACCTCATAATAGAAACTAACGAGGGTGATTAAGAAGCCCCCTCATAGCAACCCATGAGGGATATATATATATATATAGACACACACACATATACATATATTCATGTTTGATATATTTTCTTAAAATTTCTTTTACATTATTTATTTTAATTTGAGCTGCTATTTTTAAATATTATGGTAGGCTCAATTTTTTTACATGTGTCAAAGCATCATAGCACCTAGTACCATGTTCACTTACACCTAGGACACACTTTCAATTGTTTTGTACTTATCTCATATGGTCCAAACCTTGGTTATTTTGGTCTAGAAAGGTAATTGTGTGTTTTGGACTCATTAATTCACACAAGCGCCCTCATTTGACCATTATGGAGACACATGCACCCTTTTTTTATGACTTCTCAGTCCTTGGTATGCTCCCCATTCCTTAAAGTAGGTAAACTGGTTGACTAGAAGTGCTCATGCATAGTTTTTGGGTGTTTTTGGCTCTTTTGGACCATTTATTGCTTCCTAGATCCACTCCTACTCACCCATGCATGCCACCATGCCTAGCCTACCCTAATTTATGTCCTATAATTCTTCATACACGTTTACATGGCCATTCGTGACCATTTGAGGTGGTTTTGGAACTAATTGGTCCACCCAAGGGGTTTTGAGGTCCAATCTAAGTCTATCACATGTATGCATCCAATTTGTCTCAAAAGGACAAAAATTTTCTCCTATTGTATAATAAACATGTTCTAGAAATATTTACATGTTGTATAGTCATAATTAACTCCGTTATTGGCACCATTTCTATGTGTTAATTTCACTATGTTCACTGTTTTTCTGCATAATTTGTGAATATCTTGAGTTGTGAGGATTCCCTTAGATCCTAGATATTGTTGTGAATCATATTTTCACATGTTATCAGATATATTTGGAGCTTCAAATCAAATCTAGAGTGTTTTAGTTGTTATCCAGGGTCTTTTCCAGGAAAATTCAAGTATTTGCATTGTAGGTAGTTCTAGTGTCTTTGTCACTCAGTGTGCATGTAGAAATGGATAATATTCATGTCGTGGTTACCCAATTCAACTATTTTGAATGGAATTCTGAAATGGTGATCCAAATGAGGTCAACAGGCCTCTATAGAGTCATCATTGGGACTGAGACTGTGCCCAACTTTGTTGTGGAAAAATCAAAGTACTTCAACAGATTGGATGAAGCTTTCAAGATGCTTTTTCTCAGTATTTAGAGGGAACTTCTCTTCCATGTAGAAAGTATTAATACACCCAATGAATTCTGGATCAATCTTGAGTCACTGTTTGGGAATACTGATGAGATGAGAGGACACCAACTCGAAAATAAGTTGATCTCATTGATCTCAACTCACTTTGAGACGATCTAGGATTTCTTCACAAAGTTCAAGCCATTGGTGCTTCAGCCGAAACAAGTTGGAATTGAGAAGAAAGAGGAGAAAATTATTTGTTCCATTCTTTCGAAGCTAGGCCCTAAGTATTCAGTGTTTGTCTCCACATTCCACTCAGGCAACCTGACAGTTTGAAATTGGAGAATGCCTCCACTGGAAGACTTCATGGAGTCATTGACTTAAGAACAAGACAAGTTGGTGCAAATGGGTACCATAAAATACACCAACGATCAATGCCTTTCTGTAGGTGTCTTAAATCAAGCCAAAGGAAATAATAAAGCCAAGGATTCGAATAAGTAAGAGAAGAAGAAGCAGGAGAATCCAAAATCTTCAGATGGGGTTCGAATCCTAACAAGGAAAAAGAGAAGAGGAAGCAAGATAAGACAAAATGAACTTAATGTCACAAAGGTTGGCATCCAGAGAGTTCATGCATGAATAAAACCATTGCAATTATGGTGTAACTCCTTGAGAAGAACAACATCCTACTGCTAGAAGGTGCAAGGAAGAAAGAGGGAGGTTCAAGATCAGAGAACAAGGAAAGATTCCATGCTTTGGTTGCTGGATCTTCAGGATATCCTTCCTTCATCATAGATTTAGGTGCCTCAAGGCACATGGATTCCATGCATTATTCCTTCTCAACCCTACATCCTTACAATGGTCCGTCCATCCTCATGAGCGATAATTTAGATATCCAAGCCAAAGGGATTAACATGGTCGATCTAGAAGATGGGTACTTCAACAATGTGTTTTTTGTTCCTGATATTGCATCGAACCTAATCCATGCATATAAAATGAAAAACATAGGTACAACCAAGAGAGTAACATTTACTCAAAATGACGCAGATATCTCATAAATCTCTACAAGCCAAGTTGTTGTAGTGGTTTTTGCTGACCATGATTCGAGAATGTACAAATTCTCTCACTTCCTTCCATACTCCCAAAGGAATTTGATCTTGTCACATTCCAATGAGAACAAAAATTTGTGTCATGAGAGGCTTTAACACCTCAAATACAATTATATTCAAGAACTAAGAAAGGAAAGCATGGTGTAAGGGCTTCCTAACATCAAGTTTTCGAAGGGCACTTGCAAAGGGTGTGTAGTGGAGAAACATGCTGAGCGTAAATATGATAAAGGAAAGGAAATGAGGGATATACAAGTTCTTGATATGATCCATTAATATCTGATAGGGCCTTTTCCCACACCCTCATATGGGAATTCAAGGTATATGTTGAATTTCATAGATGATTTCTCAAGGTACTGCTGGGTGTATTTTCTCAAGCTAAAATCTGAAGTTTTTGACACTTTCAAAGTGTTCAAAGCTTTAGTGGAGAACATGGTGGGAATAAAATCAAGGTTATTAGGAATGATAATGGTAAGGAGTATTTAAAAAATAAATTGTGGCAAATCTGTGAAGAATGTGGCATTTAGATGAAGCATTCGATGCCCTACACACCTTAGCAAAATGGTGTTGTAAAGCGCAAAAACAGAGCTCTCAAGGAGATGGCTACATGCATGATGGAGGATAAGGATTTAAATCATAATATATGGTATGAATCCATCAATTGTGATTCATATGTTCATAACATATCTCCACAGAGATCATTGGAAGGAAAAACTCCATTTGAGGGTTGGAGTGGTCACAAGCCCAATGTTTCTCATTTCAAGGTTTTTGGATCAAAGGTTTGCGCTAGAATTCCTCCCGAGAAGAGAAAGGCCTTGCAACCTCAAATAAAGGAGCCTATTATGGTTGTATATGTTGAATATGAAAAGGGATACATGATATTTTATCCCTCATATCAGAAAACATTCATTGGAAGGAGTGTACAGTTCTAAGAAGAGCCAATGCAAGAGATCGAAGTAGTCAAGGGGGAATGCTCACATCCTCCACTCCATGATGATGTAAGTGATGATGATTTCTCTGATTTTTATAATTATAATATTGAAGATTATTTTTATGACATGAATAAAGATAAAAAAATCACCCATAAGGCCAAATTGAGATAAAAAAACCATAAAAGCAATTGGTGATCTTGATGGAGATCCGCTAGACTCTAGAAATACTAGATCTCAATTTCACAATGCTTTTTCTACTTGTGAATTGAATATTTCAGAGAGATGATTTATAATGGTTGGATCTGATCCTAATACATATCAATAATCATTACTTGACCCAATATGGAAAACAACCATGCAAGAGGATTTCAAGTCTTTACAAGACAATAAGACTTGGGAATTGGTTCCCCTACCCTTTAAGAGGAAACTAGTGCAATGTAAGTGGGTCTATAAGACCAAAGTGGCTGGTGATGGTTCTGTTATCAAGTATAAAGCTAGTTTTATTTCCAAAGGCTTCTCTCAATTCCATGGAGTGGACTATACAAATACATTTTCACCGGTTGCAAAGATGGACTCTATCAGGCTAGTTTTGGCCATTGCTGCATCTAAGCAATGGTAGGTTCACCACATGAATGTCAAAAGTGTTTTTATTCATGGAGAAATTCATGAGTAGATTTACATGAAAAATATTGAAGGTTTCATTCATGATAATTCACTTGTTTTTCAGGTTGAATAAGTCTCTCTATGGCCTCAAGCAAGCCCTCAGGGCTTGGTATGCCAAGATGGACAATTTTCTGCTATCGCTTGGATTTGACAGATGCAAATATGATCCTAATGTATATTTTCAGAATATAGGTGATTCATTGCAGGTCATAATACTATATGTTGATGATATTTTTATCACTGTAAGTTGCATTGCTGATATAGGTTCAATTAAGTCTTCATTTCATAGTGAATTTTCCATGATTGGCCTTGGATTGTTGAAACAATTTCTTGGCTTAGAGATTGAGAGATCTGATGCAGGGATCAATGTCATAAATAAAAGTATGCTGAATAAATTTTATTTAAGTTCAAAATTTCTGAATTTAATGCATCCAAGTGTCCATTCCTTTCGGGAGTGAAACTAGGTGAATTTTGTTCATCTCCACTGGTGGACAACTCGTTGTATAGGAAACTAGTTGGGAGATTACTGTATCTTACACACTCCTGAACTGATTTGGATTATGATGTAGGTGTTGTTGCAAGATTTATGTGGGAGCCTCATGAGGTCCATTGGAAGGTTGCAAAAAGGATCTTGCATTATTTGCAAGGAACCAAACAATTCAGGGTACACTATGCTGCTAGTTCACCACTAGAACTAGTTGGATTTTTTGATTCTAATTGGGATGGAGATTCCATTGACAGAAAGTCCACTTCATGTTATGTATTCATGCTTTCACATGGTACCACATTCTGGTCAAGTAAGAAACAACACACTATATCCCTTTCATCAGCTGAGGCCGAATACAGAGGAGCAATAGATGCAACTACATAATGTGTGTGGTTAAAAGACATTCTTGGAGAATTTGGTTTTGCACTTGATTCACCCACTATCATTTAGCCTTGACAATCAAATTGAAATAAATATTTGCATTGATCCAATACATAGACAGAGTACCAATCACATTGAGATATATATGTACTACATCCTAAGCTTGGTGCATGAGCAGGTGATATTGTTGCAGTATTGCCCATATGTGGAGCAAACTACTGACATTTTCACCAAGAGCTTCACATAGACGACATTCACCTACATGAGATTACTTCTTGGAGTGGGTGAAACATGGTGATGACTTATATTCACTTTCATGTTTTTCTCCATGTCCATTTTAGAGGGGAGGTTTTGTTCCCATGAGGTTTTCCTCCTTACATTGGTTATATGGACACACAATTTTTTGTAAGAGGTGACTTGAGCCTTAGTTGCCAAGGCCTAAATTTTTGATGTGGTTACACTAAGTTAGGCTTAAGGGGGGGTTTCATAGCATCATACCCCCTAGTACCATGGTCACATACACCTAGGACACACTTTCATTTATTTTGTACTTATGGCATATGGTCCAAACCTTGGTTATGTTGGCCTAGCAAGGTAATTGCGTGTTTTGAACTCATTAATGCACCCAAGATCCATAATTTTATCATTCTAGAGATACATGCACCCTCATTTATTACTACTTAGTCCTTGGTGCACTCCCCATTCCTTAAAGTAGGGAAACTGGTTGACTAGGGGCGCCCATGCCTGGTTTTTGTGTGTTTTTGGCTCTTTTGGACCATTTATTGCAACCTAGAAACACTCCCACTCACCCATGCACTCCACCACACATATAATACCCTCATGTATGTCCTATCATGCTTCATCCACGTTTACATGGCCATTCATGACCATTTTAGGTGGTTTGGGAGCTCATTGGGCCACCTAAGGGGGTTTGAGGTCCAATATAAACCTGCCACATGTATGCATCCAATTTGCCTCCAAAGGATAACGTTTTTATTGTATGGTATTATAACATATTCCAGACATATTTACATGTTGGATATTCATAATAAACTCTATTATTGGCACCATTTCTATGCGTTAATTTTACTCTTTTCACTGTTCTGCTGCATCATTTATGAATATCTTGAGTTTTGAGGATTCCCTTAGCTCCTAGATCTTGTTGTGAATAACATTTTCACAACATGTCATACCAATATTATGCAAAGACACTAGATATCTTCCTCAATGAAATGCACCTCACTTTTCATAAGTTATTATTACTATAATGAGAGCAAAAACAAAACCATGGCATTCCTTTCCTTGAATAAGTTTAATAGTGATCCTCTTCATATGCATTAAAATTTGAATGATATGAAAGTAGAATTTGGATCCAAAACCACATAATATGATACAAAGGCCATAATATTTTTGGATCTTACAAAGTATCTATCTAATATGAATGCATCAAAAGAAATTTCAAGCCCCATAGAAGATAACAATGATGATAATATTTGGATAACTTAAATATGAAATGTTGCAACATTATGCATCCATTTGAGGACATTCAATCCTTAAGTTCTATGTCTCATGTATCTAATCCCCTTGGGTAGAACTCATATAGATCAGAGCTTCAATGTGAAAGTTCTTTATGGAATTAAATTACATGGTTGACAATAGGGAAAACACACCATATTTTCCTCGGCATTATCTTGAACACTTGAAATTTATAATGAGGGAAAATATAGGATAAGAAATATAACGTCTACTAATTTCTTCAAACAATATCCATGATGTAGATCATATACATGAGCATCCAACAATAATGATCACGCCTGTTATTTTTGTTTCCAAATGATGAAACATGTTTTAGTTTATACCACACACATTTCTATGCTTCCATACAAAAACATCAATGGACCCTTAAGGCATGTTTCATTCAATTTAGATAATACCTCAATCAAATGCCACCAAGTGACTAAAACCTTCGAAAACTCAATGATGTTATTATTTTTGTTAGAACTGCATACCAAGTTAATGTAAAAATAGAGATATAATTAAAAATGACAACCTTAGTACTCAATAAATGGAAGCAATATTGGTGATTAATGATTGCCATGCTATTCACAAATATTCATACAAGGTATCAATCAATAGTTGTTCTAAAAAAGAGGCAGCACACTTAACAACAACCATAGACCACACAAATGTAGGCCTTACTACTCTTTAAATGCAGGTTATATGCTTAGTATATATAGCCATCTCAACCTTTATAGCATGCAAAATATGAATTAATTGCAAGTAGACCCTTACATTCATTTATAAGTTGTCCTTAGAGAAAGTGCATATGGAATAGTATAAACAAATATAATAGAGGCAATTTCCCCACTCAACCACACACTTCTCTCTTCAGTTAATGCAACAAGGCATCTTCTACATATGACATGTGCATCATCAATGTGTCCATCTTAAAAAGTGTGAATGCAATAATCCCATGTTGATAAGACAAATTGATACAACACTACAAGCTAACATGTTTTCAAGTTGAGATACTATCTACAACAGTAGTACAATGTACAATACTTACACATCTTTCTTCTCTACATCTTAAAATTCACCTTATAAAAAAGTGTTGTTAATTCAAAAACTAATGATTAGGAAGTAACATCTTCTCTAGCTGAAATGTTGTCTACAACACACATACTTCCTACATGCAAACATATTTTTTACATTTTAATATACTTCATAGTTACCAAATACTAATTTAAACTAAAAAATGCTTCCTAAAATGTCATTTGATATATGAATATATATAAAAAAGCATTTCCAAAAATAGAATTAACATGGAAATACTAAAGGTTGCTAAAGTCACTAGTGAAAGTTAATAAAAGCATTAATCATGGAAAAAGAAAGCAATAGTCACAAGAGAAAAATAAAATGATAATTTCATGTTTACCAATGTTCCACTAGCAGTAACAAAGTAATACAACACACTAACAAATAACTAGTGACAAAACATAGGAGAGAAGTTAAAATTTACCTTAATTATATACCTTCGAGAATCCTAGTGACACAATGCCATAATATCTATTATAATGAGTTCTTAATTTACTCTTGCAAGCGCCTAGTGACTTAAGTTGGTTCTTCTATGTAGTGACCCCGTTGAAAGCAATTACACATTATAAAAATGATAAACAACATAGTTACCCAAGTACATATAATTAGATGACATAAAAATACCCAATACACTATTTTTTTTTAGGATGCACGCAAAACAATGACCACTTTTAAAAAGAACTGAACCATATTGGTGTACTACAAACAGTAGGTTAAACTTCAATTAGATGTCTTAACACCAAACTCCAACATATAAAGGTTATCAAGTTTCATAGATGGAGATGTAGGTAATGCTCCATGTGTTTGGATTTCCAAAAAAGCAAGTTCATGGAAATGGGATTATATTTTTCATTTCATGAAGTGAAGCGTGTAGTTGGGGAGGTGGGCTTCGTACATCTCTCATACCAAATGATACATCTTGACAATCAAGGAAAGGGTTGGAGATGTTGGATGAGTAAAGGGCGAGCTCCAATATTAATTATTAAAGTGTGTACATTTGTATTATGTTATAATATTATATTGGTAAACTTTAATGAATTATGAAAGTGACTACTGTAATGTTATGTGGTTAAACACCATTAATAACACATGTAAGTCATCTTTTTAATACATTGTGTGATTGTCTACCTTGTTTAGGTAGACAATTTTCCATTTTATTAAAGTATATAATGGATATATGTTAGTTCTTCATTTTTTTGATATTGCTTTTATTTGAATAATGAAACATTGTATGACAATGGGAATTGAAGGTCAAAATATAGAAGAATTTATATTGCGTTTTGCAACTTTAGTAACCTATTATTTTCATCTGTCGAGTTCTGAAGTTGTATTTTCAAATGTTCCATTATAAGTATCTGGAGACTAGTATATGTTTATTCAGTGCCCACGTGGGTAAGTGGCTTCTTGAAAGCTAATGTGACATATTTTCCTAGTAATTGTCCTTTAAATGTATCTGTACCTTGTATAATCAAGCAACAATTGTGAATAGATTCAAAACTCCCATTTGAATTCAAATAATGATATTGCAATGCAAGATATCTAGGATATGACAATTTTCAGTTCTAATATTTCTTGTGATGTTTTAAGGCATGTTCTTGTTGTCTACAATTTTGGTGATAAAGTAACAAATACATCAAAAAATAGAAAGTAATCTTTTGTAGATTCAGTTCCCAATAAAATTGATGTATTTGGATGATCTCATTTGGGAATTTCAGTGGATAGGCAAAATCAATAGTTGCTAGTGTAAACAATGTTTCTCCAATAGAAATTGAAATTGGAGTTGAAAATGGAAGACATAGTGGTCCCTTTGTCCATTCCAGCGATGCCCACATAGAAATTTGGATTCCCCTACCAATGAAATAGTCAAGTAGGTACAACTCTTGTATGAGTTTGAGTACGAGACAAGATGTTGTGAACTAGAAATCCTAATTTATGGATTGGAAGTATTGCGTACATCAAAGCTCACAATCTCTGCTTCAAAATATGCTCATCATTGTTGAAAAATACATATTATAAATATGTAAGTGTATTGGAGAACACCATTTTAAAAAGGGAGGATAAGGAAGGATAGTGTTCCTTTTTATGGGATGGCATTGAAGAATTCTTCTAACCTAATTTGTTAGCATTATTGATTGTGTGTTGTCATTGATGGAAACCTGAATCAAACATGGACACCGAAGCAATGACATGGTTGGAATTATTGATTGTGTTTTGTCATTGATGGCATCATGAAGCAAAAATGGAAAGTCATGCAATGACATGGATATGAAAAAGGTAGCTTGATGTCAAAGGGTAACCATAGTTGATGTCAAAAGGTATCTATGACATGACTATGTGAGTATTGTTGAATGCTATGAAGAATCCTATTTGTGTTGGAATTAAGAGGAAGACTTTTGTTAATAAATACTAAAGTCCCTGAATACAATTTATCACCTAAAAACATTGTGAGAACACCGGGTTTATAAAGTGTTCATAGTATTTGATGATGCAAACATGATTGCATGCATTAAAATATTGAGAACACATGAAATCTGTGATGGATGGGAGCATAAAAGACCAATTTGGAAGAACCTAAAGCTACCTAAGAATACTGCAATTTAGGAAAGTATGAGTACATGGATGTGAATTATGATCCAAGGAATACATGTGTCAAGTTTTATCGCAAACCAATAAAAAAATGTGCATCAGGCATGTATAATGGTGACCTAGGAGGGTATATCTTGTAAGAGTACAAAAAGATGAGTTTGGAAGGCATAAAGCTATCCAAGGAAACTTTAGTATAGGTGTGTCTTTTATGGTCCAAGGAACCGGTGTGTCAAATTTGAGCTCAAACCAATCAAATGCACACATGTGCGTGCATTTATGTAACCTAGGCGGGCATTTCCTGTAGGATTACAAACGAGCTAAAGAATAATTTGCAGTTCAGTCCATACACAAAAGCTGGTGACTAGTTCTTGTTTGAAAATCACACAAACTCTACATCTCAAATTAATCTCAAAGATGTTGAAATCAAGGAGCTTAAAGAGAAAAATGATCAAGTTCATAAATAGATCAAAATTTTACAAGAAAAAGTTGCCAACCTTCAACTTGAAATTAAAGGGGCAAGGTCCATTGCAAGGAGAAATTTTTTTCCTTTGGGACTCATTGACAACTGAGATCACCAAATTTACAGAATATTTAGATTTTATGGAAGACAATAAGGCTTTAGCAATAACAACTTTACATAAATGTGTAAGTGTTAATGAATCTATGTTAAAGAGACCCTTAAAGAGAGCTCAGAATGCAGTCAACTTTTTGAATGTGGTTCCTAATGCATCATTATTAACTGGATCTTAGAGCACTTATATATATATATATATATATATATATATTTGTAATTTGTAAATAATGAAGGGGTTCGAAGTTTTGAGAGAAAGACTCATTGTGATTGTAAATATTTTTTCTTGGAATTAATAAAATATTAATGCAGAAGTACAGAGTTATTCCTACCATAGATCTGTGTGATAATGCTTTGCAATTTGTGTCTTTCCTTTGTGTATGTTTCTCCTATCTCAGTATTCCATTGAATGTTTCATATTCTTGTATTTAATGAAAGTAAATGGTTTAGAACTCATCATGTGATTGATGCTCTAAACTCATACAGTTGAATACTCCAGACGAGATTTGTTAAGCTTATCAAGAAAGGGTTACCTTCTTTTTGGGATGGTCAAGAGTATTTTCATATGTAAGAACTCTTTGTTATTAAAATTTTGAATGCAAAGAAAATGAAAATAACAAGGATTAGGAATGGGTTGAATAGTAACAACAAAACAATGTTGGGTTGTTCCTCTTCTAGCTAGGGAAAGCAAAAAAAAACATGTAGTACCGTTTGTTAAGGGTAAGTAAAACAAAATCAATGAAAAATCCAAGAAGACTTACCATATTTTTACGGTCATTGTATCTCCTACCCTGTCTTCCACTGAGAATCATTGTGCATCAATCACTACAGTCTCCACGGTCGGTCATAGAGTCACCAACACTACTACAAAAAAGACCTTTAGAGTTAGTCATTTTCCTCTCTAGAAGTGGTTTTGGCAGGGATTTTGGAATTAGTGTCAATTTTGCAAAAAAAATTCCCAAAGGCACTGATGCTAAAAGTCAAGCCTTTTAGCGACAATTTTTAAGAAATATAAACTGTCCCAAAAGTGTCTTTTAAAGGCGGTTCAAAAGTGCCCTAAAAAAATTACATTAGGCGGTGGTTTGGAATTTCCCCTAGAAGTCACTTTTTGGGGATAGTTCTAAATCGCCCCTAAAAGTCACTTTTGGGGATAGTTCTAAACCGCCCCTAAAAGTAAAATTTGGGGACAATTCTAAACCGCCCCTAAAATTCACTTTTGGGGGGTGATTTTGAACCACCCCTAAAAGTCACCTTTTGGGGGAAATTTATATCTCTTCAAAAAACATTGCTAAAAGGATTTACTTTTAGCAATGCTGCCTCTAGGGGGGTTTGGAACCCCCCTTTAAAAGTGACTTTTAAGGGAGGTTTAGACCCCCCTATGTAGCAACCTACAAGGGTGGTTTATATCTCTTCAAAAATCGTCGTTAAATGATTGAATTTTGGGGGAGGTTTAGAATCCCCTCTGATCCAAGAGGATCTATGAAATCGAGCAAAATTAAAGTCTTCAAAATGTGAATAGAATCTTGCACTTGTGTAGATATCAGGGAGAGAATTTCGGTAATGTTTGTTTCATGAAAACATTCTCTGGACGTGAAATTTATTTAGTTCTAAACGTTTGAAAAAAAAGATAAATTTGGCAAAAATAAATGCCACATGGAACCACAATAAGAGTGACACATGGCCTATATAGAGCTGACGTGGAACCACCACAGAGAGCCATGTGGCAAGTACATATGGTAGATACAGTCAATATGTGGATGGCGTGAAAGATTCACAGTAGGACAAGTGGGCAGGTTTTTGATGACATGGCATATGCATTGTACAATGGGAAGTGATGTGGACCAACTAGAAGCTGCCATGTGGTAGTCCAGATGGCAACAATTCGGTTTTTGTTTACCAAAAAATATTGTGGTCGGGGAGGATCAAACCCCCAACCTACCTAGCCTGCTTAATCATCTTTCATTTGTTGTAGTTCTTAACCCATAAGGGATCCACTACAATTTAAGTTTAAATAAGGTTCAATTGGTGGTTTAAAGGGGTCAGGGATAAGCCCCGACCCCTAATTTTAAACATGGATCCAATACCATAGTCTATGGGGCATATTACAAACTATGCTACCAAAAACACACAAAGAGGATAGGTCCACATGTTTGAACTTGTGACCTCCTCCCAACATGTCAAACACTCTAACAACTACACCAAAGGCACCGCTTGTTATGGGATATCGGGTCTATTTTTTTTTAATTTGATTTTGATGGATATAACCCCCAAAATGGGCATGCTCCACTTTTGGATTATTTTTAAAACCAAATCCCACTATTATATGGTTTGTTAACCATATATATTACATTATATTAAACCAAATGCCACTATTATATGGTTTGTTAACCATATATATTACATTATATTCGGATTTGTTTTGATTTTAAACCAAGAAATGTATTTTATGGAGATTATCCCATATTTTAAGGGATATTTTGGGTAAACTAAATAATTTATTTCCCAAGATGAAATATATGGTGAGATTAACCAAATATGGTATCTCATTAAAGGTGGATCATGTGTCCCATGTGATTTGAAGCTCTTTTAAGGGAAAAATATTCTAAAGGTGTTTGGAGCAAAAAGAAAATGAACATTTACAAATGGAAATTTTTCGAGCTATTTTGGATAAGATTTATTAAAGTTGGTTTTATAAATCAATATGGGCGTTACATTCAAAATTTTATATCTTTGGGGCCAAAATTTATATATTTAATTAAATTTATATGCCAAAGGTATATGAGGTGGCTTATAAAAGTGCAAGATTAAATTTATATGCCAAAGGTATATGAGGTGGCTTATAAAAGTGCAATACAAAAATATATAGCCGCCTATCACCAAGAGCATCCACACATGGACCTGCCACATCAACAAACAATCCAAGTCAGCTATCAAAGTCCAAGCACCAAGGTTCCAAGTATTACTTTCTTTGTTCCTTGAAATTCATTCAAATGTTTGATGTATATAAAGCCCAAAAGGTCAAAATCTCTTTTGCATGTGGGATAAAGCACATATTATGAGTAATAGTTAAAACAAGAAATTGACGGCTTGATTTTTTATATTTAAATGAGTTTCAAACGTTTCAGCAAGAAGATAAGCACTACGAATCGGATGATTCTCAGTAAGAGTTGTTCTCTTTAGCATCTACGGTGTTGATAATGGAGGGGATCCACGAGTTAAGTTTGCAGAAAAATGGTGAAGATTTGCTTTGATAGTGCCGGTGTAGCAGCTTAAGTGAAATGCCTGTGAACGTTCATTGGGATGCAGGGTTTGAAATGTTTACAATTGGATTCTCTCATCATATAAAATGGCTCCTTCACATATTCAACCTATCAAGAGCCTTAACAAAGGGTCTAGTGGGAAACAGTTTGTGATGAAGAATTTCTCTCATGCTATTTCTCCATGAACTACGGGAAACCATGGATAACCTTTTAAAATCTGGTGGAGCACGTGATGACTAATAGGAATTAGTTTGTAGAAGTTGATAGTTGGTGATTGATTATAAAATTCAGCAAAATAGTTGCATCCATAGTTCAGATCAAGCTTCCAACAAATCAACGGTATAAATCAAAGTTAAATTTCATCTAACGACACACATTTATTTCACTGCAAGAACAAACACGGGTTAATTAAAATTTCAGAATTGCGAAATGCTATTAAACAACAAAATAAATGAACCGTCAGATTTGCAGGTCGAAGAGATTTGCGACTCAGGTCAATTTCGCGATGTGAAGTTGCACAGAGCAACTAAATTTTTCAATCAGCGAAATGATCTTAAATGGTAGATATGTTTTGACGGTTAGATTGGAAGGTGAGGAAAATCCAAGGATAAAACAAATTTTGCATTGTCAACTAGCAAGGAGAAATTAGGTTTTGAGATTAGCGAAATTTTTATGCCACATGCAAGTTCACACACGTAAACATCCATTATCCATTCAAACTGATCATCCGCTTAAATTAATGCCACTGGGTAAATGTGAAGGGAGGTTGGAAAAACAATTCTCATGAACATTGTACTAATTGTGGATCAAATGAGCTCAATTCAAAATTAAAGCAGCTGAGCATGGTTGTTTTTTTTACGAAAATGGCTGTTTTGGTCATTATTTTAAATCAAATTTTCCCACCAAACCAAGATTATCTTTCAGAAAATGAGAGAGGTTTTTCTTCATAACACACCTATATACAATAACCTCTCTCATTTTTTACCCAGGTGCTGTGGATAGAGAGAATCGAAGTCATCTTCAGAGAGTAAATTTCCATATTCTTAAATGACTGTTTTAGTCAGTTATTTCAATCAATTGTTTCCAAAAAAACCATAAAGAATTTTCCAAAATTGAATAAGGTTTCTCTTAAGAACAGGATCTTGTTCAATAAACTCCTTTAGTTTTCACACAGGTCCTATGGTTCAGGAGAAACAAAGTGACTTCTACAGGCCATTTTCAGGTTTTCCAAAGGACGGTTTTAGACATCAAATTCAAAGAATGGTTTTAGCGAAATGGAGTTGAATTTCAGGAAAATGAGAGAGGTTTGTATTCATAATAGGTCTACCTTTAGAAAAATCCTTCAGTTTTTACACAGGTATCATAGGTTTGGAGAATTTAAAGGATATTCATAGGGTATTTTTCCAGAAATTTACAGGTTTAGTGTCTAAGTCATCAGTTTCAAAATCAGATCCTGAGGAGTGGGAGCTGAATCATAGGAAACGAAGAAATAGGTTTTATTGGGAACATGGAAAATTACAAAAACCTCTTTCATTTTTTGCAGAGCTGTCACCATCTGGGATATGCAGCAGGGGATTTTAAGCCTGTTTTTTTAGTAGTCCGCATTTTATTTTTGTCTTATGTGAATTGTGGTGTAGGCCACATCCGAAGTTTGTTAGAAGATGTTCTCCAGTTTGTAACAAATTTTGATTCCTGAATGTCGGTTTAGGAAGTCCAAAATACTATAAATTTACCTCCTGAAGAAGGAGAAAGGGTTGAAACCGATGTAATTTTGCAGTGTATGCTTTCAAGAGTATTTTAATAAAGTTGCAGAGCCGAGGTCGGCGTTTTACACAGGGATTCATGTGTTGTTTGTATTACAGTCCATTGCTTCCTTTCTCATGTGAATGTTTTTCCAGTTTATCTCTTCCATTATGTTTCTTTCATGTCTGAAATAAGTGTATAGTAGTTTGGAATTCATACATGCTATGCTCTGTCTATTGTTTCAGATATCCACTAAAGATTTCTTCTAAAGTTAATACATAATTCATTTTCCAATTCTTTGTGTTGTTGGTATGTTCATGTTCTTCTTTTCCACCAGACAATTATAATTTGACTGTGATTGAATGGCTATCTTGCCTCTGTGTTGAAATCATCTGCATAAGTTCTGTTCATTTCTGTTGCACTTCTTGACTCCATCGCCCAATGGTTCTATGTCTTGTTTCAACCAATTTCACAAACAATTTATATTTTCACTTGTACATATCTGACATTGTTAATATTTGGTGAGAGATCCCTCTCAGAAGAGCAGAAGGTCAGTTCTCTTTTCGAAAGTGGTTCTGTTGTTACCTGGGAGCGAGCCTTCTGCAACCTTTGGCTCAATTCCAGTGCTAACAGATCATATCCCTTTGTATTTGGAGGAGGATTTGGTATTTTTGGGCTATATAAACCATGGTAATTTGCCATGAAAAAGGATGGGAGGTTATGAGAAATGCATTGGAGGTTTATTGAATATTTTTGTAGAGTGAATGACATAATTCCATTATGCCTTTAAAGGATTTTGTAAGCTATTTTGCTCAATTGTAAGAGGAGTTTTAGCCACTCTTATGAGATTATGGAGAGTGATAGGACTTCATTGTTGAATTCGAAGTCTCTTTGTAGCAGTTAAAGGAGGAATTTTGTACATGTTCAAGCATTTTTTAAAGACTAATAAGACCGTCCTCATTGAAGCTATACCTAGAGACATATCTTGGGAGGGGTGAACTCTATTATCATCTATTGTCCACAATTTTCATGGTTTGCATCTCTTTTATGTATTTATGTGTTTCGTTTGTTCTCTATAATTTTTTTCCATTTAAAGTATTTTTAATGAGTTTAAGCATAAAAAATTTCACATCAAAATAATGGTTATAAATATCTTGCCATTTTTGGATCACCCTCATAGTATCCTATGATGACGGTTTAGAACTCTTCATGTAGCATATTTTGGGTTGAGTTAGCAAACCCCCTTGTAGAAGCTTATTAGGGTGATTTAGAACCCCCTTTTTAGCACCTTATGAGGGAGGTTTAGAACCCCCCTTGTAGCAACCTATGAGGGTGGTTTGGAACACCCATCATAGAAACTTATGAGGGTGGTTTATAAGCCCCCCTCATATTAGCCTATGAGGGAGGTATAGAACCCCCCTCATAGAAAGCTATGAGGGAATTTAAAAATCCCTCTCATGGAAACTTATGAGGATGGTTAAGAACCCCCCTTATAGAATCCTATAACGATTGTTTAGAAGCACCCTTGTAATAGCTTGTGGAGCCGATTTAGAACCCCCCTAATAGGAAGTTATAGATTCGATGTGGAAGACCCCGTAACAATATACATGGATGGTTTGAAACCCCCTCATATAAAATTACGAGGGAATATTGATACCCCCCTCATAGAAACCTATGTGGGTGGTTTAGAACCTCCTCATATCAACTTAAGAGGGTGATTGAGAAGCCCCTCATAGCAACCTATGGGGGAAATTTGTATGTGGAAGACCCCATAACAATATACATGGATGGTTTGAAACCCCCCTCATAGAAAATTATGAGGGAAGCTTGATACCCCCCTCATAGAAACCTATGTGGGTAGTTTAAAACCTCCTCATAGCAACTTAAGAGGGTGATTGACAAGTCCCATCATAGCAACCTATGGGGGAAATTTGTATGTGTGTGTGTGTGTGTGTGTGTATTGTAACACACTATATTTTCAGTAAGCATGTTTATTAGTTATACATATTGCACTTTATTTGTTTATTATCTGTTGGACTCAACTAGACTGAGTAAACTATACCTTCGGCATGTTAGACCTGATTATATGTTGTTGTTATGTTTATGATGTTACTATGCTATGACATTACTATAATTACAATGTTATGATGTAACCATTCTCATGATGTTATTTTGTTTATGCGGTTACTATGTTGTAGTCATCACGAGATTCATTTCTTTCATAACGACAGTGTTGATTTGATTTTTATCCTTGATGAAATGTTATATATATGATGTGGTATGAAAATACCAACCCATGATGTGATCGATTTAATGATTTTATGCGATGAAAGGAAATGATGATGATGATATGGATCAATTGCTGATTGAATGTAGATATTGTTATAAATGTATGTTTGCAAAGTACTAATCCGCAAGACACTGGGGATATGTGTTAGTAAGATATATCAATTTGGTGTAGTACACATTTTACAGAGAGACTTAATTACTAAAGTGATGATACAATGACACATTCCAATAATCTCAATAGCAACAGAGCATGGTTTTGATAAGGTATAGACCCATGATGTTGAGAGGGATGGATGTATGTTCCACCCTATGTTTTTATGATACCCGAGGTCGTGGGAGGGTTGTGCTGAGACACACTCCCCAAGTTGTTGTGATGATGATAGTTAGATGTCTACTAGGAGAGGCTAGGTATGCTAGTTATTTGACGCTACCACTTTAAGGTTCCATGTGGCCAGCTCAGTATAGATGTCATCCACTTTGTACTAACAGAGGAAGGATATGTAGTATGTGGACATAGGTTAGGATGGGAGGATATTATAGATAGTATTGTTGAGGATTGGGTATTAAAGATCTTGAGTTAGTGGTAGTAGGTATCCTTCCTTGTGCTTGATTGATTAAACTAATTAAAACACAAAGATAAGGCTATGAATCTTAAAGGGTTAACTATTAAAATAACCGGGGATGCTAAAATAATTATGTTATATTTTTATGTGTTCTACTTGCATGAATGATTATTATTATTAATTAGCAGGTATGAAAAGGTGAAGTGTTGTTTTCTTATAGTGCATTTCTGACTTGTGCATACACTGGACATGCATGCACACTTCTCACATGTACACTAGTATCGATATACAAATACTTAACATATTGGATAATAGTATACGTTGTAGTAGGAAAATATGTTAATTATGCATTAATCAAATTTTGATAGTGAATGCTTAGTTGTTGGATATGTGTAGAATAAGTCAATTAATCTATTCATTAATTGTATGTAGACATTGTAATAAGCAATTTAGAGAACTTTCATCAATATAAAGTATCATTGATAAGCATTAACTTTGGAAAGTTGTACAATTTAACTATTAATTGTGATTAATTAAACCATTAAATGTACCTTGATTATTGATAAAAGTGTACTAGATTAGTACTAGGGTACTTAGAAATTAAGCAAATAAATGTTGATATTATTATCAATTATTATTATTATGGTTATTATTGATTATGATAATGATTAATTATTATTATTATTATTATTATTAATTATGATAAGTATTATTATTATTATTATTATTATTATTATTATGTTGTTGTTGTTGTTGTTTTTGTTGTTATTAAACTAAATTTACTACTAATAATATGTTCTTTATAAAAAATCATAAAGGAATCTGTTGAAATGCCCAATTACTAAGTTTAATATTATAAAGGTGATTGATCGAAAACTTTGTTTATGAAGGTGTAAAGGTATTATTAACTTATTGAATGTTCTGAGTAAGTTAATATAGGGCTCATTGAAATAAATATATTAATAAAGTACTGCCATGTCAAACAAATGATCATAATTTAGATTTTGTAAATTAATCAAGCTGTCACTTCAAATTTAAAAGAGTCAACATGATAACCATTTAACCATTATTTTATTCAACATATTAAATTATGGATAATTCTAATAATTGATCCACCATCTCATGAAGGTCCTAAATTGAAAAGTTCGAGAATCCTTAAATGATGTACATTCCACCCATTGAATAAAACTTAACGGACTTAATACCATTTGAATGCTTGAGAAAGAAGTAATGATTAAGTAATATTTTATTATAAGTTAGATTGAAAAACAAGCCATCGAAATGAACATTTTTGGGGAAGGGTAGTGGAGTAAGCAAGGAGGAAAATAAAGGTGGAAAAGGGGTATATAAAAAAGAGTTTGAGGGAATTTTGGGGGGTTCTATTTTGGGAGTTTACAGGAGGAGAGTAGAGGTAGTGCTATAACAAAGGGCGGAAGGAAAATATTGAGGAGGGGGTTATCTCAAGGAATGAGAAATTCTTGGTAAAAAGGGAAGTTTCACTCGGGATTATTGGTATGTGGGATCATGGACTAGGAAACCCATCGATTTCCTAATTCCAACATGATAAGGGCTGGTTTGCAGGGTGGTTCATCCATTTTTGGTAAACAAAGGCTTGGACAGGAAGCTGAAGGATCCTAAGGGGTCTGCGCAAAACTGCGGGATCTACTTATACAACCACCGGTGCTAGGTACTTTACTATCAAGTTAATTATTACACACTAAATCTATGCATGATACAAGTGTATTATTGACTAGCTTATCAAAATTAATGAATTTTATTACACCTGTACACAATACAATTCAGATTTATACATTGATATGTTTAAAGAACTAGGAGAAAAGACACAGATATAAACAAGGAAATTTGATTAAAACATCTTTTTATATATATTAAAAACCAGGTCAGAATGAGCTTAACTTAGAGAACAACATAGAAAATTTAACTCAGTGTTCTGTCGAGTAGGAGAGCATTACATAATGGTATCAAAGCCATGGTTCCAAATGTGGAACTACAACCTAGAAATTACCACTAGAAACTATAGAAGCTAACTCTACTAGAGCAATTTCAACTCAAGACAATACTTTTGAAGTAATATTTTATTTTAATTCATATATGAAATGTATATCCTTCATAAATATTAAAACCAGAACTCCCCTACAGGCCAGTAGAGATAATACTTCCTCGATAATAAGGTTACAATAAGCGACTTTAAATCTACTACGCCTCCAATCGTGGGAAAAGACTTTACCTGCATCCCCAGGAAAACCTAGTTAGAAAACATACAATTATTATATATGTATATACATGAAATAATGTTTATACATCTACAATTATTATAAAATCAGAAGTAGGCAACACAAAGAAACCATGTTTTTGCGTTTGATATGAGAAACTCAAAATTCAAAACTAAGAAACTGAAAAAAAAATGACAAGTCAAAATCATGGGTGAATTAGATAGAAAATATACCCCTTATAGTCCGTGAGGTGTATCCAAAATTCTTCCTGATGTCCTTCAAAAAAGATGTTGAAAAAAATCCCATAAAACACAAAATAACTTACAATCTTATGCCAAAGCAACAATTTGGCCAACCTAGTAAACAAAATCCTAAATCTTAGCAAAACATTGTTAAAAGTATTCTAATGTAGTCCAATAGATCAAAATGGCCTCAATCCACAACAGAGAAAGGAAAAAAAATTAAAAAAAATTCTTCACCATTCTCAGTATAATTTGTTAAATTAGGGGAAAGAAATTAAAGAGCCATGTAGCCTACAACTATTCTATTACACTAATAATAGAATAGTGTAATACATACATACATACATACATATATATATATATATATATATATACACACACACACACACACATATATATATATATATATCTGTGTGTGTGTGTATATATATACATATATATATATATCTGTGTGTGTGTGTATATATATACATATATATATATATCTGTGTGTGTGTGTATATATATACATATATATATATATCTGTGTGTGTGTGTATATATATACATATATATATATATCTGTGTGTGTGTGTATATATATACATATATGTACATATATATATGTATACACACACACACACACACACACACACACACACACACATATATACATATATATATGTATATACATACATATACATACATATATATATATATCTGTGTGTGTGTGTGTATATATACATATATATATATCTGTGTGTGTGTGTATATATATATACACACACACATATATATATAGAATCCAGGTGAGTGAATATTGACGTGTACTACATGGCGGTTTATTCCCTTGGATATTGACGTTGTATTCAGAAGGTCGTATTGAAGCTCAATTTTATTATTATTAGTATTAAAGACTCATATTTATATATATATACATATATACATATACACATATATATATACACACACATATATATAGACACACACACACACACACACACAGATATATATATATATATATATACACAATTATATATACATATATAAATGTATATATATACACATATATATATACATATATATATATGTGTGTGTGTGTGTGTGTGTGTGTGTGTGTATATAATTGTGTATATATATACATATATATATGTATATACGAGGAGGAGGTGCTCCAAGAAACGCTGGAGGGAGAATGAGGGTTTGGGGAGTTTGCAGTTTGCAGCCAGCCATCGCTTCGGATTGCTACCCCTCCTCCTCTCAGTTCCGCCATTCCTGCTCCTATTTGCTCATGGAGGATGATGTTTGTTCGATGGCTCGCTGTCTCTAGATTTTTCTGAATGGGGTCTGCCCTGTAGTCTTGCCTCGCCTGTTTTTTTTGTTCCAGGGTGGATCTTGTTTTTGGCTCGATCCCTTGGGAATTTTATGCAGGGCTCCGGGGTTTTCTTTTTCATGAGTCTGCTGGTGTTGAGTTAATTTCGTGGCGGTCCAAGTTTCGATTTCGGGTCCTCTTCAGTGGGTTTGCAGCAGCGATGTCTCCTGGGCTTCGGCGTGGTCGGGGAGGTGGTCGCGAAGCTCTTTCTCAGATCCATGCGATAGATTCTGCATGTCGTTTTCGGTGCCTGATCCCGGAGCAACCCTGCAAGTTTCTGTGCGTTGGTTCGGTGGGCTTTGAGCAACGGCTGGGTGTTTCTTCCATCTTTATCGGCCACTATCACGTGATGCTCATTCCAGGGTTTTCATTCGCTTTCAATCGCATATTTCATGGATATGCTCTGGCAGTTTCTTCATTGGAGATCGCTTGCCAGATTCGCGGTGGCTGGGCTCGGGTGCCTGTGGAGCGATTTCTGGTTGAATCTTGGTTTTCTCTCACTGCTATTTGTTGTGGTTTCTCACTGGTGGTTGAGCGGCTTGCGTCTGGACGAATGGCTCCTTCATGATCTGATAGTTTGCTGAGATAGATTGTCTGCCTTATAGGGAAGTGATGGTATCTGTTTGATATCCTCTTGCGTGGTGACCCGTTTTGCTCCTTCAGGATCTTTGCGGCGGCGACGGCTTTTCAGAGGCGGTGGCCTTTGCTTTTGGCAATCAATGTGTTTTCTGAAGTATATTGATAGTTATCAGGTGTATGCTCTTTCAGCATATATATGTCCGCTGTTTACTGTTTTTCCGAATTGGTCTTTTCCCGTTGGCAGATCTTGCCTCTTCAGTGGGTTCAGAATATTATTGATGGTTTATGCTGGCTGTGTATAATCGGCAGATTGATTGATACTATGTAATGATCTATCTAGCTTCTTGTGCAAAAGCATATGTGTTTGCTTTTTTTGTTTTTAAGTTCAGAAGACTTGGCAGTCTAAATATTATATGTATATATATATATGTATATATATATGAGTCTTTAATACTAATAATAATAAAATTGAGCTTCAATACGACCTTCTGAATACAACGTCAATATCCAAGGGGATAAACCGCCATGTAGTACACGTCAATATTCGCTCACCTGGAATCCAGGTGAACCTTGAAACCATTATTTTAGCTACGATTAACATAATCTATGTAAACCATGAATATAATAATCATTTATATCTATGTGATTCTACCGGGTTGTTTGGCCGAGTTATGATACAGTGGCAATCACAAACGTTGAATAAAATTATATCAAAACTCTACCGATATCGTCATATGTGGATTCATTCTAATAGGATAGAGGCCATAGAAGTCCATTTAAAAATTTTAAGTCATAAATATTTCTCTTTATGTGAATATTCTTTTTGTCATTTATAATTAAAATCCCATATGAATGGCCCGCAGGGGTGTAGACTGACTGGCAAGTGCCGTGTAAATGAAGGAATGTTGTAAAGGAGGTCTCAAGTTCAAATCTCACCCTGACTTATCTGTGCCCCATGCTTGCGGGTTGTGTGGACGCACCTGGGGTTATAGTGGCAACCAACAGGAATGGACCCCGTGTCATGCAAGTACCAGAACTGCCCAGTTACCGATTCCCTAGTACGAAAAAAAAATCCCATATGAATTCCCTCGTCACTAGCCATAGGGATTTGATGGCTACACAAATTCCCCATATAAACACATAAAACAAACTTTATATACAATGATTTCATAAAAAAATAAAAATAAAAATAACATGGGGAATGGACCCCGTGTCATGCGAGTACCAGAACTACCCAGTTACCGATTCCCCAGTACGAAAAAAAAATCCCATATGAATTCCCTCGTCACTAGCCATAGGGATTTGATGGCTACACAAATTCCCCATATCAACACATAAAACAAACTTTATATACAATGATTTCATCTTAAAAAAATAAAAATAAAAATAACACGGGGAATGGACCCCGTGTCATGCGAGTACCAGAACTGCCCAATTACCGATTCCCCAGTACAAAGAAAAAAAATCCCATATGAATTCCCTCGTCACTAGCCATAGGGATTTGATGGCTACACAAATTCCCCATATCAACACATAAAACAAACTTTATATACAATGATTTCATCTTAAAAAAATAAAAATAAAAATAAAACGACAAAACAAACTCCATTAAAACAACTTTAGGCTTTTATATGGACCAAATTCCTCAAATCCCAAAGAACTTAAGCACCAGCATATACCCAGTCTTTTAACAGATCCACCAGATATATAAAATAAAATAGCGAACATGAAAATCCCAAATATTTTATATGGCCACAAACAGTTTCATCCTGCTTAGCAACACAGATAGATGTTAAGACACAACATGTGGCAAAATTAACAATTTTTTTGGGAAAGGGAATGAAAACTAACATTCCCACAGTAACATAGCTCTCCTCGGACACTTGCACATGTTGTTTCTCTTAGCTCACTTGGGGGGGGCTCCACTGATTAATGGAAGTGTAAGCCCATAGACCCCAAAACCCAATGATAGGGAAGTCCATTATCAGGGAATCCATAGTTCTGCATCACAATCATGGGTAGTATGTCAAGTCTCATCTAGATGATGATGAAATAAGAGAGAAAACATACAGAAATTCCCAAATCCCCTTCGCCTTAATATGCCATTATACCAAAACAAAAAAACTCATAGCTCAAAATAGCTAAAACAAACCCATAGAAACAAAACCAAAAATAGAAATAATTTAGTGCTTTGTTGTAAATCCTAGCAGTTTAGGGTGAAGGGAGTTTTATTAGCCCTCCGATCACGTAGTCAACACATTATCTCAAGTATCAAGCCAAATAACCTAGGGAGAGTACACAACCAAGTGTATAAGATGTGCAACACACTAAAGATACAAAGGTGACCGTATTTCACATCTCTTCAAAATGTGCAGTCAACCTTGCATCCATGGCAATCCTTTTTTTTAATTAACCCAATGTGGCTTTCAAATCCCCACACTAGACAGATGAAGGTAAATGGGGAGGGTGCTTGTTGCGAAGCTTCCCTCACGAGCTGATTCACACTTGGTAGGGGATGGTTACAAACAAGCTAATAGGGTAAAGAGCCTCGGACTGAAAGGAGAGAGAGGATGAGCCATAATGTCGCCTCTATGAAGAGTTGGGAGAAAATAAAATTGGCCAAGTTATATAAATAAACAAAAACTAATGCAAATATTAACCAGATCCCCAAGCCAAACTCTCAAACCATGAAAGAAAATAGAAGAAAACCTGAAATACTTAGGTCAAACTAACTCCAAGTATACCTGAAATCAGATGCCACTTAAATCACTGGCCATGGTGGAGTTGCAGAGTTGAGTTTTCTGAAAAATCGATGGAAGAAAGGAAAAGACTGGAAAGTTTGCTCATTTTAGGGTTTTATAACTTTTTTTACATTATTTTGCATGTCAACCATGTGGTCTGCATGCAACATGGACTTCACGTGGGTGCCCGTAAGGTCCGTTCCAAAACGACAATTAAAATTAAATGTTAGGTTAAATTAAAGACCATATTAGATATTAAGATAATATAAGATTTTAATTTTAATTCTATATTAAATTCTAAGTTAATTAATTTGTTAAAATAAAAAACTATATTAAAAAATGAGTTAATTTAGTTTATTAAATTAAACGTTACATTAAATGCTAGGTGAAATTAAAATGTAATTTAAAAAAAACAATGATATCAAATATGGAGTTAATGTAAATGTTAATGTAAGGAATTACTGAGACTTTGACTTATAGTTGAAGAGACGAGACATATGTGAAATTTGAAAAAGAAGACACCACTAAGACCATTATGATGATCTGAATGCTAAGGCAATGAATATACCCCATGAAAAAATAGTTTAATGAAACCAACAATGCAACTTTTATTGCAATATTGACTATTTGTTAAATTCAAGACACATGATATCCCTACACATAAGTATAAGCATTGCGTAGATTAATTTTATATCCAAGAGTATTAGATTCAGAAAATAATGATCTAATGTTATTTGATGTTCCAGGAACTATCATGGTTCGAACACGCAGAGGTCGAGGTCGACCACCCTCATCGTCGCCACCGGTATCGCCACCGACACCACCAAGGAAAACCTCCACCCCTAAAATGGAGATCATACGGAAATCCTTGGAGACTATTATGGCCACATTGAGTAGGTAGTTAGAAAGGGCCACAGAGGTAGAAACCACCCAGTTGAGCCGAGAAAAAATTGAGAGGGAACAAGGCCCGAGGAAGGAACTGCTTCAGGATATTTCTAGAGAATTGCAGAAGATAAAAATTCCAGATTTTTCCAGAGGATGACCCAGTAAGCATGTCGAAGCATGGCTGGAAGGCATGAAGAGGTGCTTCACACTAAACAAGTATGCCTCTAGTTCCAAGGCTAGAATTCCCATCTTTCAGGTAAAGGGAAATGCCCTAAATTGGTGGGAATATCTAGAGAAGCAATTGCATCTTACTCCTATGATTGTTTCATGGGAATTATTCGAGGAGAGGTTCAACATGAAATACTTGTCGACTTATTACTGGGAACAACAGGTAGGTTCATTTCATGCTTTGGTCGAGGGGAACATGACGGTGGAAGAGTATGAAGCTAGATTTATGGAACTAGTGAAGTATGTTCCATACTTGGACTCAGATGATCGAGAGGTGGAGTGTTTTTTTTATGGACTTAACTACAAGATTAGGTCCATGGTATGGATGTGGAATCCAACTTCAATTTCTATGGAGGGTGTATGGTGGTTGAGTATACCCGTGATGCGTAGGATATACCCGTGATGCGTAGGATATGCCATATGCAAAGGGAGAGAGAAAATTGATAGGGTCCAATCGGGTATGTTACCAGGAAGTGCCCATGACCATACTTCAGGGGAGGACAATATAGACCTCCTACTTATGGTAGTAGGTTCAAACCGAGGGGTAACACTTCAGTTAACTCAGTTTCACTGGCTTTGTCAGCAACCCATGGGAACCGAGGACGAACACACGGTAGTTCCTATAGAGGATCAAGGGATTTTAGAGGATCCAGGGGAAGGAAATCATCTCAAAGGACTCCTCTCAGCAACATGCAAGCCCCACCCAATATTTCATGATGGGGATGCATAGGTCCTTATTACCAACATGACTTCCCTAAGGGTCATTCAAGCAGTAGGCACAAGGAAGGAAAAGAAACCATGCATAATTCGGGTAACAATCATCGGATTCATGTGGTGGTTCATAACATCCAAGTAGAACATCAATCCACCATTGTAAAATCCACTGGTAAGGTAAGCAATGTCAAACTTAAAATTTTATTTGATCTAGGTGCAATAGATAGTTTTATTTCACCATATGCATTAGATAAATGTGGGTTGACATCCTACAAGCATGATGATTTTGAATCAGTCGAGATGGATTCAACGGTTAAGCAAGCAATATGTCTTAAGGTGAAGGGATCTCAGGTTGATTTAAGAGTTTGTACCACTCGGTTGGATGCGCATGTCACCAAATTAGGTACCTATGACCTTATCATCGACATGGATTGGTTAGAAGGCCACAAAGATTTCATGGATTTCTATGCAAAGAAAGTTTTGTGCCTTGACGATGAAGGCCAAACAATTCAAATCCAGGGCTCAAGGAGGAAGGTATATCTTTGTTTCATCTCCATGATGAAATCTAAGCGGTTCCTAGGACAAGGATGTCAGTTGTATGTAGTGGAGGAAATAAGTGACACTAAAGTACCTTCTTTGAATTCCTACCCAGTACTATCTGAGTTCATGATTTATTTCCAAAGGAACTGCCAGGATTACCTCGAGAAAGAGAGCTCAATTTCATGATCAAACTAAAACCTGGTGCAAATCCTAACTCAAAGACTCCTTATAGAATGACAAGCCCAGAGCTTCAATAGTTATAGATCCAATTAAAAGAGTCGCTACACTTGGGACTAGTTAGACCTAGTATCTCACCATGGGGAGCACCAATGATATTCATTAAGACAAAGGATGGATCTCTACGACTGTGCATAGATTACAGGGATTTGAACAAATCCACAATGAAGAACATATATCCAATACCAATAATTGATGACCTCTTCGACCGGATGAAGGGAAATTCGGTATTCTCTAAGATTGATCTACGATCAGGGTGTCACCAACTTAGGATTAAAGAGAATGACATTCCTAAGACTTCTTTTCGAACTTGATTTAGGCATTATGAGTTTGTAGTAGTACCATTTGATTTAACCAATGCTCCAGTTGTATTCATGAGTCTCATGAATGGCATTTTATGAATGTACTTGGACCGCTTTGCTTAAGTCTTCTTAGATGATATTCTTATCTATTCTAAGAACGAGAAGGATCACGAGGAATAATTGCAGTTTGTATTGACTTTATTAAGGGAACATAAATTGTATGGTAAATTTTCGAAGTGTTCCTTCTTCCAAAATGACATTCACTACTTAGGGAATATCATTTTAGGAGAAGAGATCTCAGTGGACCTAGAAAAGGTGAATGGCATCAAGGATTAGAAAATTACAAAGAATGCACATGTAGTGCATAGATTCATTGGATAAGTAGGGTATTACCAAATATTTGTGGAAGGATTCTCCAAGTTTTCAAAACCCATCACCACCTTGAAGCAAAAGGGAATCTGATATGAGTGGACCAGTGAATGTGAAGCTACTTTTTCTGAATTGAAGAGGTTGTTAATAAGTCCTCCAATCCTGCGTGTTCCAGATATGGATAAGGACTTCATGATATGCACTAATTCTTCTCAGCATGTGTTGGGGGTTGTCCTAATGCAAGAAGTTGGGGTAACAACTTATGCATATCATAAGCTGAAGCCTCATGAGGAGCAGTATTCCACACACAATCTAAAGTTGGAAGTGGTAATGTTGGCACTGAAATTATGGAGGCACTACCTTGTTGGCAGGAGTTTCACACTTCAAATAGATCATCAAATCTTACAATATATATTTACACAAATGGATATGAATGCCAAGTAGAGGAGATGGAGTGATTTCATGAGTGAAAATGACTTTGGTATCTCATATATCAAATGGAAGGAGAATGTAGTGGCAGATGGTTTAAGCCGAAGGACAAGGCTTTTCTCCTTAATTCCCTTGAAGGATGACTTGAATGAAAGAGTACTAGGAAAGGTTTTGGGGGACAAATTGCATCTAAAGGTAACCTCAACTGTTGAGAGCAGGAGGAAACCAAAGTCGAATTATGATGGGTACCATCTTGAAAAAGATGGATTGTTGTGGTATTAGGGGAGGATGTATGTTCCTAAGGGAGGTGATACCAGATAAAAAATCCTAAGGGAGGCTCATAGTGCACATTATTGTGCGCATATAGGGGTGAATAAGATGTATGCGGACATGAGGAATCTCTTCTTCTGGCTAGTATGAAGAGCATTGTGGTTGATTTTGTGGCAAAGTGCCTCAAGCATCAGAAGTTAAAGCATATCATCGACACCCATTCGGTCTCTTACAACCTCATGATATTCCTATGACTAAATGGGAAGTCATTTCCATGGACTTCATTATAGGATTGTCGCTTTCGTCCTTGAGACACAATGCTACTTTGGTGGTGGTCGAAAAGTTGACCAAAAGTGCTCACTTCATCCCAGTTAGAGACACTTATGACACGTCATATGTAGAAAGGGTATTTATAAATGAGATTGTACATATTCATGGAGTTCCAAGGAAGATAATTTATGACAGAGACCCTAAGTTTACTTTCATATTTTGGGCAGGCATGCAATCAACATTAGGGACACAGTTAAACTTAAGATCAACTTACCACCCCATGATAGATGGATAGATAGAGAGGGTAAATCAAGTGATGGAGGACATGCTTAGGATGTATGTTATGGATCAATAGAAACAGCGGGAAAAATATCTTCCTCTAGTGGAGTTTGCATACAACAACAATCATCACAACTCCATTGGTATGCCTCCATATCAAGCATTGCATGGGAGGCCGTGTAGGACACCACTCAGTTGGGAAATGTTAGAGGATCAGGTTTTAATTTGTCCTGAATTGATTTAGGAAATGGAGGAACATGTGGTACATATTAGGAAATGGTTAAAGGAAGCACATGATAGGAATAAGAGAAATGTTGATGCACTTAGATTTGATATAATTTGTGAGGTAGGAGATCATGTATTTATTTGCATCATACCAAATAAAAGTACCATTTGGTTTGTAAAGGGGACTAAGTTGTCACCTCGCTTCATAGTGTCAGTTAATATTCTTGAGAGAACTAGACCAGTTGCATATCTCCTTGTGCTGCCACCCCACTTGCATAGAACTCATAATGTATTTCATGTTTCTATATTACGACATTACATAGCCAATGAAAATCACAAACTTCATTGTAAGGAATTGCAAATATCAGACGAGGGAACCTTCATGGTCGAACCATTACGTATACTTGATCATAGGGTTTGAGATATTCATAGTCACCACGTGGACCAAGTTAAGTACCAATGGGACAAGTATAACTCAGGGTATGCTATCTGGGAGGATGAAAAGACTATACATCAATATTTTCCCTCACTATTTTGACCATGACTTTGGGACAAAGTTTCTCGAAGGGTGGGTGTATGTAACGCTCCCTATTTTGAGTAGGAATATTGATTAGTCAGACATATGTCACATCCCATATTTGCTTATTATCTGTTGGACTCAACTAGACCGAGTAAACTATACCTTTGTCATGTTAGACTTGATTATATGTTATTGATATGTTTATGATGTTACCATGATTATGCCAATACTATGATTATGATGTTATGATGTTATGATGTTATCATTCTCATGATGTTATTTTGTTTATGCGGTTACTATGTTGTAGTGATCATAAGATTCATTTATTTCATAAAGACACTGCATGTTTAATTTCCATCATTGATGATATATATATATATATCATGTGGCACATGGATACAAACCCATGATGTGGTTAATTTAATGATTATATGCGATGAAAGGAAATGATGATGATGATATGGATCAAGTGCTGATTGAATGTAGATATTGGTATAAATGTATGTTAGCAAAGTACTAATCCACAGGACACAGGGGCTATGTATTAGTCAGATACTTTAGTGTGGTGTAGTACACATTTTATAGAGAGCCTTAATTACCAAAGTGATGATACAATGACACATTCCAATAATCTTGATAAAAACAAAGTATGATTTTGATAGGGTATAGACCTAGGATGTTGAGAGGGACGGATGTATGTTCCACCCTATGTTTTTATGATACCCAAAGTCATGGAAGGGTCGTGCTGAGACACACTCCCCAAGTTTCTATGATAATGATGGTCGGATTCCTTCTAGGAGAGTACATGCCCGCTAGTTAGCCGACGCTACCTTTCTCAGGTTCTATTTCGGTAGGTCAGTATAGCTGGCATCCACTTTGTACTAGCAGAGGAAGGATAGGGAGGATGTGGACGAGGATTAGGATGGGAGGATATGCTATTTAGTATTATTTAGGGTTGGATATTCAATGATCTTGAGTTAGTGGTAGTAGGTACCCTTCCTTGTTCTTGATTGATTAAACTAATATAAACACAAATATAAGGATATGAATCTTAAAGGGTCAATTGTTAAAATAAATGGGGATGCTAAAATAGTTATGTTATATTTTCATGTGTTCTACTTGCATGAATGATAATTATTATTAACTAGCAGGTATGCAAAGGAAAAATGATGTTTTCTTATAGTAGATTTATGACCCGTGCATACATTGTCCATGCAAGCACACTTCGCACATGTACGCTAGTATCAATATACAAGTACTTAACATATTGAATGATCGTATAAGTTGTAGTAGAAAAATATTTTAATTATGCATTGATCAAATTCAGATAGTGAATGCTTAGTTGTTGGATGCGTGTAGAATAAGTCATTTAAGCTATTCATTAATTGTATGTAAACATTGTAATAAGAAATTTAGAGAAGTGTCGTCAATATGAAGTATCGTTGACAAACATTAACTTTGGAAAGTTGTACTATTTAACTATTAATTGTGATTAATTAAACCATTAAATGTACCTTGATTATTGATAAACGTGTACTAGATTAGTACTAGGGCACTTAGCAATTAAGCAAATAAATGTTGATATTATTATCAATTATTATTATTATTATGGTTATAATTAATTATTATTATTATTATTATTAATTATGATAAGTAGCAATTAATATTAATATTAATATTATGTTATTATTAAACTAAATTTACTAATAATAATAATATGTTCTTTATAAAAATTCTAAATGAATCTGTCGAAATGTCCAACTACTAAGTTTAATATTATAAAGTTGATTAAGCTAAAACTTTTTTTATGAACATGTAAAGGTATTATTTACTTATTGAATGTACCGAGTAAGTTAAGATAGGACTCATTGAAATAAATATATTAATAAAGTATTGCCATGTCAGACAAAGGATCCGAATTTAAATTTTGTAAATTAATCAAACTATCACTTCAAATTTGGAAGAGTCAACATGATAACCATTTAACCATTATTTTATTCAACATATTAAATGATGGATAAGACTAATAATTGATCCACCATCTCATGAAGGTCCTAAATTGAACAGATTGTGAATCCTTAAATTATGCGCATTCCACCCATTGAATGAAACTTAACTAGAATTAATACCATTGGACTGCTCGAGAAAGAAGTATTGATTAAATGATATTTTAGTATAAGTTAGATTAGAAAACAAGCCATCAAAATTAATGTTTTTGGGGAAGGGCGTTGGAGTAAGCAGGGATGCAAATGAAGGTGAAAGGGTTATATAAACAAGAGTTTGAGGGAATTTTGGGGGGTGTTCTATTTTGGGAGTTTAAGGGAGGAGAGTAGAGGGAGGGATACAAAAAAGGACAGAAGGAAAATCTTGAGGAGGGGGTTAATTCAAGGACTGAGAAATTGTTGGAAAAAAAGGAAGCTTCTCTTGAGATTATTGGTATATGGGATCGGGGGCTATGAAACCCATCGGTTTCCTAGGGTCAACACGGTAAGGGTTGGTCGACAGGGTGGTTCATCCATTCTTGGTAAAAAAGGCTTGGATGGGAAGCTGAAGAATCCTATGGGGTCTGTGACAAACTGCAGGATCTACTACAACCACCGGTTCCAGGTACTTTACTATCAAGTTAATTATTACACACTAAATATTTGCATGCTACAACTGTATTATTGAATAGCTTATCAAAATTTGTGAAGTTTATTACACCTACACACTATACAATTCAGATTTATACATTGATCATATGTTTACAAAACTAGGAGAAGAGACATAGATATAGGAAATCTGATTAAAACAACTTGTTTTATTATTAATAAAAACTAATTTAGACTGAGCTTAACATTGAAAATTTAACTCAGTGCTCTATCGGGTAGGCAGAGCATTACACATATATTCATGTTTGATATATTTTCTTAAAATTTCTTTTAGAATATTGATTTTAATTTGAGCTTCTATTTTTAAATATTATGGTAGGACCTCTTTTTTTTACGTGTCACATCATTATTATGCACAAACGCTATATATATTCCTCAATGAAATGCACCTCACTTTTCATAAGTCATCATTACTACAAGGAGAACAAAAACAAAACCATGGAATGACTTTCCTTGAAGTAGTTTAGCAATGATCCTCTTCATATGCATTAAAATTTGAATGACATGCGAGTAAACTTTGGATCCAAAACCAAGCAATATGATCCAAAGTCCATAATATTTTTGGATCTTACATAGGATCTATCTAATATGAATGCACCAAAAAAATTCAAGCCCCATAAAAGATAACAATGTTGATACATATTTGGATAACTTAAATCTGAAATGTTGAAACATTATGGAACCAAGCAAGGACATTCAATCCTTAATTTATATGTCTCATGTATCTATTCCACTTGGGTATAACTCATATGACACAGAGCTGCAATGCCAAAGTTTCTTTATAGAATCAAATTACATGGTTGACAATAGGGCAAGCACACCATCTTTTCCTTGTCATTATGTTGAACACATTAAATTTATAATGGGGAAAATATAGGATAAGAAATACAACGTCTATTGATTTCTTCAAACAATGTCCATGATGTAGATCATATACATGAGGATCCAACAATAATGATATCTCCTGTCATTTTTGTTTCCAAATGATGAAACATGTTTCATTTTATACCGCACACATTTCCATGTTTCCATACAAAAACATAAATGGACCCTTAAGGCATGTTTCATGCAATTTGTTAACACAAAAAATTGTTCACCTAGCTCTACATGGCCTAAAATTCATACATACATCATATTTCCACCATATTTCCCTTACTTTTGACCTTCACAACTGTATCTGCACCAAAAAAGGTCCAAAACATTATTATTTACTATGGTTTACCATCATTCTCTTCCAAAAAGGGTTAAAACCCCTAAAAAGGGTTCCAAAACCTTAAAAAAGAGATAAGATAAAAAACCACAAAAAATACCATGCGTCAAAAAATACCATGGGTTAACATTGGGTCAAAAAACCCTAAAACTTTACTATAAATACATTGTGAAGGTCTCCCTAAAAACATTCATAACCTTTTTCCATTCTCATGAGTACGCTGGGACACATTTCACTCTTGGGTATTCACACACCATTTTGCTACCATCATGTTGCCATACCATTCCCACTTAGTACGTTGAGACATTCTCCGTACCCACCTGGAAAGCCAACCTGTGGAGAGGCAGACCACTTCCAAGACGTCCATGGTGGCCCACTTTACAAAAAGAAGGTATAAAATTTGTTTATTTTGTATTTTATTTATTTTAGCCCTTGTATTTATATTTGCCTTTTGTTACTAATATGTTTTATTGGTTTAGTTTTCCATGAACTCTCCCTTACTGTCCCATTGACGTAAGGATGGTACTTTTGCACGTAATAAGGGAGAAATCCCTGTTACACAATTTAGATAGTACCTCAATAAAATGCCACCAAGTGACTAAAACCTTCAAAAAATCAATGATGTTATTATTCTTGTTAGAACCACATACCAAGTTAATGTAAAAATAGAGATAGAATTAGAAATGACATCCATAGTACTCAATAAATGGAAGCAACATTGGTGATTATTGATAGCCATGATATTCACCAATAGTCATATAAGGTATCAATCAATATTTGTTTAAAAAAAGAGGCAACACACTTCTACAATAGGCTGTAAGAAGCACAATTAACAACAACCATAGTCCACACAAATGTAGGCCTTACTACTGTCTAAATGTAGGTTAAATGCTTAGTATATATAGCCATATCAACCTTCATAGCATGTAAAATATGCATTAGTTGCAAGCATACACTTAAATTCATTTATAATTTGTCCTTGGAGAAAATGCATTTGGAATAATATAAAGAAATATAATAGAGGCCATGTCCCCTCTCAACCACACACTTCTCTCTTTAGTTAATGCAATGAGGTATCTTCTACATATGATATGTGCATCATCAATGTGTCCATCTTAACATGTGTGAATGAAATAATCCCACATTGGGAAAACGTGATACTAGACTAGAAGCTAACATCTTTTCAAGTTGAGTACTATATACAACACTAGTACAATGTACAATATCTACATATATTTCTTCTCTACATCTAAAAATTTACCTTATCAAAGAGTGTTATTAATTCAAAAACTTGTCATTAGGAAGTAACACCTTCTCTAGTTGAAATGTTGTCTACAACACACATACTTCCTACATGCACACATCTTTTTTACATTTTAATATACCTCTTAGTTACCAGAAACTGATTTAGACTAAGAAATGCTTCCCAAGATTCCATTTTATATATGAATATATATAAAAATGCAATTCCAAAAATAGAATTAGTATAGAACTACTAAAGGTTGCTAAATTCGGTAGTGAAGGTGAATAAAGGAATTAATCCTTGAAAAGGAAAGTAATTGTCACAAGAGAAAACTAAAATGCTAATTTCATGTTTACCAAAGTTCCACTAGTAGTAACAAAGTAGTACAACACACTAACAAATAACTAGTGACAAAACATAGGAGAGAAGCTGAATTTTACCTTGATGATATACCTTCGAGAATCCTACTGACACAATGCCATAGTATCTATTATAATGAGTTCTTAATTAACTCTTGCAAGCCCCTTAGTCGCTTATTGCATCTCTTCAACTAGTGACTTAAGTTGGTTCTTCTATGCAGCCACCCCGTTGAAAGAAATTACACATTATAAACAACATAGTTATAGAAGTACATATAATTAAATGACATAAAAATACTCAAGACAATATCCCTTTTTAAGGACGCACACAAAACAATGGCCACTTTTAGAAAGAACTGTACTATACCATATTGTTGTACAACAAACACTAGGATAAACTGCAATTCGATGTCTTAACACCAAACTCCAACAGATAAATGTTATCAATTTTCATAGATGCATATGTAGGTAATGCTCCATGAGTTTGTATTTCCAAAAAAGAAATTCCATGGAAGTGGGAATATATTTTTCATTTCTTGAAGTGAAGTGTGTAGTTGGGGAGGTTGGCATTGTACATATCTGATACCCAATGATACATTCTGACAATCAAGGAAAGGGTTGGAGATGTTGTATGAGTAAAGAATGGGCTCCAATATTAATTATTAATGTGTACATTTGTATTATGTTATAATATTATATTTGTGAACTTTAATGAATTGTGAAAGTGACTAATGTAGTGTTAGATGGTTAAACACCATTATTAACACATGTAAATAATCTTTCTAACACATTTTGTTCTTGTCTACCTTGTTCAAGTAGACAATTTGCCACTATATTAAAGTATATATGAATCTCTGCTAGATGTTCATTCTTTTGATATTGCTTTTATTTGACTCATGAAACAGTGTATGACAATGGGAACTGAAGGTAAAAACATAGAAGCATTGCTACTGTGTCTTGCAACTATAGTAACCTATTATTTTCATATGTTGAGTTCTAAAGTTTTATTTTCAATTTTTCCATTGTAAGTATCTGGATATTAGCATTTGTTTATTTAGTGCTCACGTGGTTAAGTGATTCCTTGAAATCTAATGTGAAATATTTTCCTAGTAATTGTCCTTCAAATGTATTTGTACCTTGTAAAGAATCAAACAACAATGGTGAACAATTGCAAAACTCCCATTTGAATTCAAATAATGATCTTGCAATGCAATATCTCCAAGATATGACAATTGTCAGTTCTCATATTTCTTGTGATCTTTTAAGGAATGTTATTGCCGGCTACATTTTTGGTGATAAAGTAACAAATACATCAAAAATTAGAAAGTAATATTTTGTAGATTCAATTCCCAAGAAAACTGATGTATCTGGGTGATCTCATTGGGGAATTTTAGTGGATAGGAAAAGTAAGTAGTTGTTAGTGTAAACAGTGTTGCTCCAATAGAAACTGAAATTGGAGTTGAAAATGGAAAACATAGTGGTCCCTTTGTCCATTCTCGCGATGCACCACTTAGAAATTTGGATTCGCCTACCAATGAAATAGTCAAGATGGTACAACCATTTTCTTATAATTTGAATTTCAGTCAGTCGAAACTAGAACAACTTGGAACTTCAAATGTTAAAAATGCATCATTTGTTCATGACTTTAGGAAATAGGTTGTGGGTAGAAATGAAGGTCATTTTGCATCAAACATTAGTAATCTAGCATATATTGATTTAGCACCAAAGTGGGACAATGGTTCCTTTAGAGTTGATGTGAAAGGTGTTCCCAGTAATTTTCCTTCCAATGTATCTATAGATTCTGAGGAAGCAAGCAACATTTGGCGAACAATTGCAAAATTCAGCTGTCAATCATGCATTGCAAGATCAACAAGAAATGGTAATTGCCAATGCTTAGATATTTGGTGATTATGAATAATAAATTATAATTACTAGTTCTCATATATTTGGTGATGTTTCAAGGCTTGATCATGTCAGTCACTCTTTTGGTTCTTTTGGTGCTCAAGGAAAAAATACATCAGAAACTAGAAAGCAATCTTTTGTAGATTCAATTCCCAAGACAATCCATATATTTGGAGGATATCGTTGAGGTACTTTTGGATATCCAAATTCACCATCTAATAATGTAAACGATGTTTCTCCAAAAGAAACTAAAATTGGACTTGCAAATAGAAAATATAGTGGTCCTAGTGATTACTCCAGAAAAGTTCTTGCTTGTTATGGATCTAGTCCATCATGTATTTATGCTTCAAATAAAGAAACGAATAAACCTCTATATTTGATTCCCACTCGGTCAAATTATTCAACATTGTTTATATATGATAAGTCCAAAGAGATCCCTTGTCTGTTCAATCGAGTAATAATGGCATGTCAAGAGATCCATCAAAATTTTCAATTTATAAAAGTCGCGTCTTAGGGAATGGTGGTTCCAATGAACACTCAAGAATAGTTATTTCTAGGATTTGATCAAGTGAAATAGGGTATTAAAATTCTAACATATAAGTCATAATAGTTTATATATCAGTTCCCTATTAGTTTTGGGTCTCATATTAGTTCCCATTGCTCAACATTTCTACTAGAAGATGGTGCTCAAGTTGGAAATCAATTTTCTATCCCAAGAAAGCATAGGCTTGCATTTTGATTGTTATGTCATTCCAATGGTACTATTTTTCACCAAATTATAAAGTGAAAGAGTCAATACAAGTATACATATATAATATTTTTCAAGGTGTTTTCTCTTCAAGACCATATTCTCACATGCAGAAAATCCTCATGGACTACTATTGACTAGAGTTTAGATCTTTATCCAAATCGACTAACTTTCAGAAATAAATGGCAGACCTATCTATGTGATTCAAAAACTATTCTTTGTATATATTTGATGTAAAAAACAATTTATGTGTCATTTATAAATATTCTTGGCTCTAAAATCTCAACATCTCTAACATTGATCGTAACAACCAGATCTCCTTTTTTGGAAACAAATTCCTCAAGAGTTTCCTCAAACCTTCCAAAACAATGATTTTCAAATTCCTTAAAATACTCTTTGTAAAGCACTCCACACATAGCACTGTCACTATACGTACACACTCTCATCCAAATATTTCCACAATTTATTACATTTGTCATCAAAGGTATGATACAATGTTGTTGTTGATTCCATCTAGAATCATTGAATGCAAACAACACATTTGGGAACTAGTTACACCTAAAAATGTCTGCAGTTCAATTCAAAAGCTATCTTTTAAACCAAAGAATGCCACAACAACAATGAATTGACAAGGCCAAAATTATTTTATGTATTTTATTTTAGATAAGCTACATTGTAAAGTATGAACCTCACCACAAGAAAAGATCTGCCTGAGTATTTCAACCCTGACAACTAGTGATGTGTTGGATTAATTATTGTAGTACTTTTCAAAGATAATACTGGTGTAAAAATATAATACTTTTCAAATATATTTTCTCTTCGAATCCACTTTCTCACATGTATAAAATCCTCATGTCTTATTATTAAATAATGCCTAGAAATTTATCCAAATCGACCAAATTTCATAAGAAAAATGGCAGACTTTAGCTGTGATCCATATTAATCTTCACAGTGATTTAGGAACTCAAGCACAGTATCATCAAAGATTAATTAACAAATAACAAATGAAATGGTGTAATCATACTACAAAATGAGTAGCTGCTATGTATAATCAGATGAAAGAATGAGTGAGTCTAGCTTAACTAAATGTAAGCCATAGTCAACACTCCAGTTAACCATTGATCAAAACCCTAATTGACTCAACTGAGCCCTAACTGAAGTCAAAGTGCAATAAATGACTGAGTCTCAACTGAAAGAGATCAGGCACATGTCACAGCAAGCCAACCATCAAGAGGTATCACTTCAATGACTCCAATGAATCCCGATGAGGTTAACTGAAGTTGAACTGAACATCAGAAGTGGTTGGAGGCGCCTCTGTTGACTCCAGTTCATTAAATAATCAATTTAATGAAGGGAGGCGTATTCACTACCCTATTTAACTGATTGTAACCATTAGTTAGAAATTAGGTGCATTAATATCACTCAGATCACCCCCGAAGTGCTCCAGTTAGCCTCCCCAAATGTAGGAGAAAGCTAAGTTATCCTCCTTGACTGAAGGTAGGCGTGGGTGTGACTGGATGATGTCATTTAATGCTCCACTGATGTCAATTAATGTTAATAATCCTTAGGATAGTGGTTTAACTAGGTCAATTTGACCAAAATGAGTGTGTATGGTGGTAAATGTCTCCAACACCCCCCCTTAAACTATAATTAGGAGGAGTTAGAAAACAAAAATGCATAAAAATGCTAGGGTCCTGTCAACTAAGGCCATAGGTCACCCTGTACAATGCTGAAACTGAAACAATGCTCAAAACAAACTAAGTGAGGAAAAGAGGGAAAACCCAGTGGGAAACCCCC
>LPNX011111887.1:518490-556417 GCA_001517045.1 Pseudotsuga menziesii
AAGGGAATGGTGCAAGCCTACAATCAACCATGTTAAACTTGACTAACAGGTCTGAAATTTATTTGGACTGAATGACCATAATCCCTGTTAGGTTAAAACGAGCAATACAATATAATAATAATGAGCGAGAAATAAACATTATAACAAGCAACCACATATAGACACACAATATACCCTGGAAACCCCATGTGGGGAAAACCAGCACCAATGAAGATCTTCATTACATGGCCAAAACCGGCCATCCGGGCCAAGCGAGCTAGTCACCGCTCACCTCCAGGCCTACTTTACAATGGAGCCTCCTCAAGCCTTATAGAGGCTTAATCACATGCAATACCATGGGCTACAACAAAACCATGTTCCCAAACCATGTGCTATACCTAACCACCTTTGACTCAATCCCGAGTCAATTTTAACACATGCAATACCATGGGACAATACCATGGGCTACAACAAACCATGTGCCCAAACCATGTGCTAGACCTAACCACCTTTGACTCAATCCCGAGTCAATTTTAACACATGCAATACCATGGGACAATACCATGGGCTACAACAAACCATGTGCCCAAACCATGTGCTAGACCTAACCACCTTTGACTCGATCTCAAGTCAAGGTTAACCCTAACAATCCCCCCTTTAAACTTGACTTGGAGTAATCATCAACTCCCCTCAAAGTTTTACCGAGGAATCTCACATACACCCCCTATCACCTAGGTCTATCTCCCGACTTTACCGGTGAGTTACCAGGGGTATGCATGCCTTACCAGGTCTTATAGCCATATGCCCATTTACATGCAAAATGGTCCATTACATTTTTTTTTCATGTGTCTTCATGGTGACTTCGCCATCACCATCCGTTGCTTCATCCTCTCGCTTTATTGCTCATCTACTTGTCATGCTCCTTTTGTACCTGCATCCAAACTCTGTCATTGATTTCCATATAAAGAAAAATCCATCTACCGGATTACATGGGTCATCGGCCGCTGTAACCGCCAGTTCTCTAGGAATTCTCTTCACATACATGGCTTCATCAATATTGGTCCCAAAACTGAGATTAAACCATCTCACATTTCTCCTGCAATCGAAGACTCAACCTCTCCGATCCATATCAAGCTAGGTTACGAGTACACCTGCCACCCTCGTACCTACCTAGTGGTTCATTCCACACTTGATGCAACATCCCTTCTCTGCATATAAGAGGGATACCTTGTGCTTTTAGCATCCAGAGAAATCCAAACTTGCCTACGGCTAAGTTTCACATGGACCAAAAAAAATTACTGCTAGGGTGTCGGGTACCACCAAACATGCACCCCACAATTTGATTATGCACATAGAAACACCAACGAGCATAACCAAGCCAAACCATGGCTCTGATACTAGTTGTTAGGTTAAAATGAGAAATACAATATAATAATAATGAGCGAGAAATAAACATTATAACAAGCAACCACATATAGACACACAATATGCCCTGGAAACCCCATGCGGGGAAAACCAACACCAATGAAGATCTTCATTACATGGCCAAAACAGGCCATTTGGGCCAAGTGAGCTAGTCACCGCTAACCTCCAGGCCTACTTTACAATGGATCCTCCTCAAGCCTTATAAAGGCTTAATCACATGCAATACCATGGGACAATACCATGGGCTACAACAAAACCATGTGCCCAAACCATGTGCTAGACCTAACCACCTTTGACTCAATCCCGAGTCAAGGTTAACACATGCAATACCATGGGAAAATACCATGGGCTGCAACAAACCATGTGCCCAAACCATGTGCTATACCTAACCACCTTTGACTCGATCTCAATTCAAGGTTAACCATAACAATCCCATCCAAATTTTGCTCAATTTCGAGCCCCAAAAATTGTTTTAGGAGCACCAAATCACTCATTTCAAAGGCATTGTGGAGAGTAGTTTTGAAGGTTGAAATGGAGGCAATTGTGCTACCTATGATCAGTAAGTCATCAACATATAAAACAATAATAATTATATGACCATCAGACTGCTGTAAATACACATTTGGATCTGATCTACACCTTTGGAAGTTTTGCGAGAGAAGGAAGGCATCCATTTTGGAATACCACTCTCTTGGGGCCTGTTTTAACCCATATAGTGACTTCTTTAGCTTGAAAACCAAAGATGGATCAGTGATGTATCCCTCAGGATACTTCATGAATATCTCCATGTAGAAATGCTGACTTAACATCCATGTGATGCACTTCCCAGTGCTTGGATGCTGAAACTACCAAAACAAGGCGGATGGAGTCCATTTTTGCAACCAATGCAAAGGTCTCATGGTAGTCCACACCTTGGAACTGAGAGAAACATTTTGCCACCAGAATTGCCTTGTATTTTCAGGTGCTTCCATCAGCATCAACCTTTTTCCGAAACACCCACTTGCATTGAACCAATTTCCTTCCCGGAGGAAGAGAAACTAGCTCCCAAGTAGTTTTTTTCTGAAGAGAATTCATCTCTTCATCCATGGAAACTTGCCATCTCGGATCCCTCCGAGCATGGTAGTAGGATTTTGGATCTGAACTAATAATAAAATATCAAGTTTCATATAGAAAATTATCAGGACAAGAGAGCGCAATACCTGCTCTTTGGAAATCAGACCGGGTTCTCCTTGGATCATCCAGATTTCCAATGTTATCTCCCGCGGAGGAGAGTGTCTGTCGGGCCCATGTGGGAAGATGATTTTGCACTTCAGGTTTTGATTCAGCATCTGATAATTTCTGCAAACTGATATCATAAATTAGAGGATCCAAATCAGGGTCATCACCCCCAATTTCATCATCCAAATATTCAGCAGAATAGGAAGGAAATTCAGCAGTTTTCTCCTTCACTAGTTCCACCTCCTGAAGAGGCTCATCGAACTTGACACTTCTCTCAATGATGATCTGTTTTGTTTTGATATCCAGAAGCTTGAAACCTTTTGATTCATCAGGATACCCAATAAACAATCATTCTATGCTTTGCGGTTGCAAATCCCTTCTTTTATCAAGTGGAATTTGGGCCCATGCAGTGGACCCAAACACTCGTAGTTTCGACACATCCGGCTTGTGTCCGAAGTATGCTTCGAAAGGGGTATTCCATTTCATGGATGAGTGTGGCACCCTGTTCTAAATGTATGCTGCAGCATGCATGGATTCAACCCACAAATTTGCAGCCAACTTCTTTGATTCCAACATACAGGTGGTCATCTCCTTGAGAGACCAATTCTTCCTTTCCGCTACTCCGTTCTGTTGGGGACTGTAGGGAATTAAATGTTGGACCTGAATACCACTTTGGGAGAGTATGTGCAGAAAATCATTACTGACATACTCCCCACCATTATCAGATCTCAAGATCTTGATCTTAAGCCCAGAGGCATTTTCGATCAAGGCCTTCAATTCATAAGTTTTTTCACATACTTCAGACTTGTTTTTGAAAAAGAAGACCCATGTGTACCTTGAAAAATAATCAATAAAAGTAAGAAGATAATTTGATCCATTCATGGATGTGACAGGAATCGGACCACTGATATCAGAATGTATTAGCCCCAATATTCATGTAGCTCGGTTTTCCTTCCCCCGATCGAACTTGTGTTCAGGGTGTTTTCCAATCACACAACCCTTGCAAATTCCAGTGGTTGCCTTGATGACCAGGAGGCCTTCAACCATGGAGTTTTTCTGTAATTGCTGCAAATATTTGAAATTAATATGGCCAAACATTTCATTCCATAGCCTACTAACCTCATTTCCATGATTTAGCAGAGTGGTGGGATTTGCATCTGGCACAAAGTGGGAGAACTCATAGGATTTTGCATGATGGTTTGCAAGGCCTTTAGCAATGAGTTTCCTGGATGCAAGTTCCATTATCTCAACATAATTTGGGATGAAAGAAAATCTCTTAGGCACTCCAGTGTGTGTCATCTGATAGACACTAAGGAGATTTGATGCTAGAGACGGTACATACAAAACATTTGAAAAATAGCCATTTTCAAGATCAACTGTACCTTGTCCTTCTGAAATGATGGTGGAGTCATATCCCATGTGGATGGGGATGGATTTGCTGGTCTACAAGGATGAAAAGGAGTCTTTTTCATCCATCATATGGTTCAAATCTCTAGAATCAATCAAGAGTGCTTTGGACTTTAAAGTGCTTGCCATGAGGGCATGACCTTTTTCATGTTGTGGTTCTCGATCTTGCTGATCTCTCCTCTGAAAGATTTCCGAAATATTGATGTGATTTCTCTCAAGGAGAGAGGTAGCTTTGTCAATATTCTTCTTCATGTAGGAATGTTCAGGGTGGAATCCCTTCCCACAGTATGAACACTTGTCTTTTTCCTTGCCATGATGCCCTTTTCCTTTGTTCTTCCTTAATTTGGAAGACTCATCATGCTGCTGGTTTTCAACTCTAGGCTTAGGATCTTTGAATTTAGTTTTTGTGTTCTTTTGCTGCTTTCCTTTACCCTTCAAATCTTTGGGCCTTGAGACATGGAGGGATTGATCACAGGAGGATCTAATGATCCCCATATGGACAAGCTTATCATGTTCACTTGTTTGGGACTCAATGAAGGCATTGAGTGTAGGCATCTTCCATCCAGGGGTTGTGAGCTTCCCCACACAGAATGTAGAGACAAAAACTAAATAATCAGCTCCAAGTTTGGAGAGTATGGTGAGGATGAGCTGATCATCCACCTTCTCCACCTTGCACTGCTTCAAGAGTAAGACTGTGTGCTTGAACTTTGTGAAAAAATCATTGATGGTATCGAAATTGGAGGGCTAGAGAGACATCAATTCATTTTCGAGCTGGTAAACTCTCAAATCATCTTGCTTTCCATATACGATTTCCAATTTGTCCCAAATTTATTTTGGAGTCTTCAATCCCGCAAGATGGAAAAGGATATCCTGGGAAATAGAGAGGCAAAAGAACCCGAATGCTTCATCCTTCTTGTTCAAGAATATTGATTTTTCTATGGTAGAAGTAGGCTCATATTCAGTGTCCATGGTGACTATATAGAGTCCTCTGGAGTGCAGCTGAATCTCCATGTCACCTTTCCATGTGTGGAAATTGTATGGAGTCAAAAGATCTATTGAGGATGCCATCTGGATCTGCAGGAGCGAATGCTTCACCTGTAAAAAAAACATGAAAATCACAACAGAAAGGGAAATGTAAGGTCGGAAAACCTGCGCATTTTAGGATTTCATCACACCCAACATAGTCAATCAATCAAGCTTGATCAACAAGTTCTTTACTTGGGGTATTAAGTGGTAAGCCTTGGCTTCTGGTGCAGTGCTGGATTTTTGAGCTATTGCTCAATTTTCATGTAGAAATCTGTCAAAAATTTTGTTTTTGAGAGATAGAGCTTCGTCCCTCCATGAGCTCCGATACCATATTAATCTTCACAATGATCTAGGAATTCAAGCACAGTCTCATCAAAGATTAATTAACAAATAACACATGAAATGGTGTAATTGGACTACAAAATGAGTAGTTGCTATGTATAATCAGATGAAAGAATGATGATACAATACAATGATCATGCTGCAAGCATGAATGAATGAGAAATTCAAATCCTCAAGGAGGCCATTCGAATTGAATGAGTGAGTCTAGCTTAACTGAATGTAAGCCATAGTCAACACTCTAGTTAACCATTGATCAAAACCCTAATTGACTCAACTGAGCCCTAATTGAAGTCAAAGTGCAATAAATGACTGAGTCTCAACTGAAAGAGATTAGGCACATGTCACAGCAATCCAACCATTAAGAGGTATCACTTCAATGACTCCAATGAACCCCGATGAGGTTAACTGAAGTTGAACTGAACATCAGAAGTGGTTGGAGGCGCCCTTGTTGACTCCAGTTCATTAAATAATCAATTTAATGAAGGGAGGTTCCTTCACTTCCTTGTTTAACTGATTGTAACCATCAGTTAGCAATTAGGTGCATTAATATCACTCAGATCACCCCGGAGTGCTCCAGTTAGCCTCCCCAAATGTAGGAGAAGGCTAAGTTAGCATCCTTGACTGAAGGTAGGCATGGGTGTGACTGGATGATGTCATTTAATGCTCCACTGATGTCAATTAATGTCAATAATACTTAGGATAGTGGTTTAGCAAGGCCAATTTGACCAAAATGAGTGTGTATGGTGGTAAATGTCTCCAACAATCCAAAGATTGTACTTTGCAAATATTTGATGTAAAAATAAATTTATGTGTCATTGATAAATATTCTTGGCTCTAAGATCTCAACATCTCTCCTAGTAATGGTAATCGAAGGATCTCCTCTTTGGGAAAACAAATTCCTCAAGAGTTTCCTCAGACCTTCCAAAATAATGATTTTCAAATTCCTTAGAATATTCTTTGGAATGCACTCCACATATAGCATTGTCACTTACATATACACTCTCATTCAAATATTTTCATAGTTTATTATATGTGTCTTCAAAGATATGATACTATGTTGTTTTCAATGCCATCTAGAATCATTGAATGGAAAAAACACATTTGGGAACTAGTTATATCTAAAAGTGTATGTAGTTCAATTCCAAAGCTATCTTCTAAACTAAACATTGCCACAAAAACACTAAATTGAGAAGGAAAAAATGTATTTATCTATTCTATTTTAGATAAGATACATTAAAAATTATGAACCTCATCACAAGACAAGTTTTGTTTGAGTGTCTCAACCCTGACAACTAGTGATGTGGTGAATCCCGCAACAACAAAACATGCGTCAAAATCATAACCAGTGCCAACATCACATGAATTAACATGATTTTGGAAATCCTACCCAATTCCAACATCATGTAAACGAATATGATGTAGGAGACGTGGGGTTCTATTTTTTTTCTTTTTAAACAATTTTTAAGAATTTTTCGGGCATTTTGTTTTGATGTTTGAAGATTCATTCAGAACTAGATCAACCATCCCTAAAGGTTTTGGGCCTATCCAATCCTCTTAAATATGGTGTAAAATACTTCTCCTTAATATGGGGACTTCTTCTGTACCCTTCCCTTATGAGATCCAAACAACAGAGAGAAAGAGAGAATGTACATATGATGTGTGAGGGTATGAAAGTCTGCATGCAGTATGTTATAACTTAAATCAATGTTAAATGTATCAGAACAAGCACCCCTCAAATGGATATCACCCACGTCTAGCTCAAATTTATATCTCTACATATTCATTGCAAGAATACATAATGTTGTACTGGGGATTTCTCCCCTATTACGTGCAAAAGCACCTACCCTAGATCAACGAGATCAAAAGGTAGAGTTCATTGTGTGAGGGATTTCTCAACCTTGACTTGCAATAATAAGAAATAACAACAATTTAATATTTTTAATATAACTAATGCAATAAAATAACAATAAAAACCTTTAAAATGGGACACTATATCTGTTTGAGGAAATGGCCCATAGGGTCCCACGATCTTGGTCTCCATTTATCTCCAACAAAGGGTTTTCATTGGAAAAGGGATTAAGTGTTACACAGAGAGAACTTGACGTGCAACATGGGATAGTGTGGATAAAGGATATGATGGACAAAAGGATCTAGAAAATGTAAGGAACGTAAAAAATTCAAGAATGTAATATTTGTGGGGAGTCGTTCATAATGTATTTATAGGATGATCCAAAGTTTTCTGAGCCATGATAATAACCCATGGTATTTTATTGTGCATGGTATTTGTCCATGGTTTTTGAACCATCCTCATTTTAGGGTTTTTTGGTCCTTTTTGGAGAGAGTGGGGTTATGTCACAATAAATTCTCAACTTCCATGTCTTTATGGGGGAAGGAATAATAATGTTTTGCACCAATTTTGGTGGAATTTAATTGTGAAGGTCAAAATTAAGGGAATAATGGTGGAAATATGATGTATACTTATGGTTTGGACCATAGAAATATATGTGGAGAATTTTTGGTGTTAACATATTTCCCCCTGATGTGTGAGGGTAGGAGCTCATCATAGGATCAAGGGAGGAATGGTGACAACGGTGGAAAAAACAGAGGGAACCGTGCAAGAGTCAAAGTTTCCTCATTCGAATTGCAGTGGAGTTTGGTTTGTATTACTTCTAAAAATTGGACAAGGTGCATATAATATCAGACATATACATGGATGAGGTAGGCATACCCATGCTCATATCAATGTGTCAATATACAAATGGGGATCAAGGCTCAAATAATGGGAGATTCTCAATACATATATACAATTGATAGTACATAATGGTGGCCTTAATGGGAGGTTGAATACAAATACTGATATGAAGAATTGGTACATAGGAACAATGGAATTCTCATGGAATGCAACGCCACAACAACTGATGCTCTGCTGAATCTGGAGGTGTACACAACTGCATGGAATCAATGGATGAGAGTCAAAATATCTGAGGTACAATAAACAACATCAAGTACTATAGATATATAGAAGCATGGCACTGAGGGGCTTTCGAACATTGTTACCAACGCACCCCAAAAATCACAAGGGACATGAAGCTATATGGGTCCCAAAATAGACTCACCAATGTGCTAGAGTTGGGTGAAAACATGGGTCTTCGACCAAATAATGAAGGAACCAATACCTTGTATGAATCTCAATGGTGTGATGATGGAGATGAATTCAAGCATGTGAGACACAACCAAACCAAAAGGAACTAAGGACTCCTTTCAATTGGTCAAAGGAAATCATCAATGATGTGGATGAAACCAAGATATAGGGACCTATGGGTCTTTTCTTTGGAATAGATGTGTTGAATTCGACAGAGAGATACTTGAAACTACCAAGACAATGAGGTTTCCTTGATAGAAGCGTGAGGCGGATGACCAAAGATATGGAATAATTGTTGGCCTACTTTTCCTCACTCATGCAACCCAGGTTCAACAACAACACAAAACCAACAAAACACCTAAAGGCATCGGCCCGATGGAGCAAGCTCAACCAAAAACACCTACGAGGCAAGAGCAGTCTCACCTGAGATATCTTAATGTGTAACTGCCAGAACCATGTTTTCATAGTCAACGATGGATTACAATCCCTTGGCATGTAGCCAAGGATCTCGATAGATTTAGAAGGATGGAGTCTTTCACTACTTGATAGAGGCATAATCGTGCGACACAACCAACTTGTGACACAACCTTATCCTTTAAACCTTAACAACTTGCGTGACTTGTGTGACGCAACTGATTCCTTAAAAGTAAATGACACTGATGCGACTGCATTTTAACTTTAACAATATTTTAACATGAAATGGTATCAATTTCTCGATAATGCTTTAACCATCCATTCATTTACTGTCATTATCAGTATTGCGACATTCATTCATGCAATAAACATAAAAATGCAAGATAATCAAACATTCAACCTTAATAGTTAAAAATTCAACACAACATTCAATCATTCATTCACATAGGACATAGGAAATAACGTGGAAACCCATCTGGGAAAAACCACCAAGGAGCTCTTCATCTGGCATGAGAAATATATGGCACCTTGTAGTCTACAACTTACAAATTGTTTTGAGATACGTCTATTTGGATCAAACTCTTCTTTCTCTCATCCTCTGAGTTTTTATTCTCCTATATACCCCTACTGATCTACACATAGCCTAGATCGACTCTTCTACTCTACTATCTGTACACTTAGCTGCAGAATGGCTCTACAAAATGGTCTGCACACTCAGCTGTAGATATGTGGCTCAACATCCTTCTACTATCATACTCCTCTCTAATTTCTCCATAATACTCCTACTCTTACCAACTCTTAATGAAGATTTGAAACTAACTTGAAACTATTTCTTGAGGCTAACTCTTATATTGAACGCGTTCCTCTTATTTATAGAAGTTACAAGACCGCGTAGGGTCGACTAAGTACAACTTAGTTATTATAGTCATAAAAAACCACAAAATATCTTCTATTACATTAATGATAGGCCATACTAGATGAAAAACGTCTTGCATTACATTAATCGTAGACCATAACTAGCCACAGAAACATATTTCAGTTTGTCTGTACAGGTCTTGACTAGCCACAAAAGTCTATCCTTTAGTCTTTCGCTGGTTCAATTCCCACGGTCTTTTGACCTACTGCTTCCTAGCCTTTACTCTTCTACTTTCCACACTTCCATCGACTCTGGGTGCACTTTCCTTGTCGCAGCTTTCTTTGCTCTGCACTTCCTTTCCACCCTTTACCTGCTTTTACCCCATTGAGCTCCTTCTTTTCCTCTTGCGCTTTCACTTTAGGTTCTTCCTTATGCTCTTTCCTATCCCAACAGACCCCCAACACTCAAATGTGGCTCATCCGGAGCCACTAAGAAAAATGTAAATATTTGGAAAAATTTTAAGTCTTTGGCGCAGGTTGCACCTCGGGACCAACCTTGTCCTAAAATTCTTTCAAAATTTGTTGCACTCGGGAAACCTCCTCTCATACCTATTCAACTTGATTCTCCAATTGTTCCACACGGTCGGAACTGATATGTGCCGAAGGTCCTTCTTCAAGGGACTGAGTTATCTGCTGGAGCTTCTTCTTTACAAGTTGAATGAGCCCTGCAACTCTTTCTTCTTTCGACTGGTGCGTTGCAACTTCGTCGTTTCTTTTTTGCTCTTGGTCGCAGAGAGTTTTTACTTCCTGCTGCAACTGCTTCAACTCGATGACCTTTGCAACCTTCTCCTTTATCGGCAACTTCTTCATATCTATCTTAACTATGCTTATCTTAAAATTAGTTTTCTGCACATATTCCTTGATCTTCTCCACAGCCTCATCATCCACAAGAAATTCCCATGTCGTAGAGACAGCTTCAACTGCCTTAGTTTAGATTTTTTCTCCTTTCCTTATCCTTTAAACAACCTCAGATGCTATTTTCCTACGCCCTTCAAGCACCTTAGGAGGTATACTTGGTATCTGCTGTGCTTTCAGCTCCTCGACCTATTTTCTTAGGTATATAACAATCCTGGAAAGTCATGCTACCTTTGCATCCATATATGCATCTTCTTGGCCTTCTTCCAGAGGGAACCCTTTGAATGTGTCTTTGATGGCTTCAGCTAGTGAAATCCTGCTTTTTTCATGCGCCTTGATCTCTTTCTCTTTCTCGTGAATAAGGTCTTTGCGACCCTTTTCCTTCCTTTTCTTCTTGATTTCCTGATATGCAAGAGCATTCCCCCAGATCCGTATTTCGATCGCAGTTGCATGTTGAACAGCATAGACTTCACCCAATGTGAGATTAAAGAAATCCATAGATATTGTCCCAAACTCATGGACAATATGATCAAACTCAGGCGTCCCCGTCTCCATTACTCGGGCTTGGACATCTATCTTTACTGGTGGAAATAGGAGTGGTGTTACCAGCACATCGTTTGGATCCACGCCGTAAGTATTAGCCTCAACTATGTGTTTGAATTCATTGATATCCTCCATCAAGGTATTGATATGGCCCGCATATTTTTTATTCAGTCACAACTATTTTTTACTTCTGCCTTTCAAGATGGACTTTGCAACCTTTGTGATTGCATTGGATAATGAGCTTATGTCCTCCTCGACTAAGCTGACTGTGTTAGCTGATCTGTCTGCTTTTCACTTCTGACGCTATGACTGAGACTGCTCCTTTTCCTGCACTTCATCCTGGTCCTTCTTTAGAGTCCACACATCCTTGTCAGAAGGTGTGTCTTCTGAGTCCTCATGATCAAAGCTTTGATCACTGTTATCATCATCTGAACTCAATGACTGGTTATCCTTCCCGTCACCCCATCATTGCCTTGTCCATCATCTTGGCGATTCCTGTGGCTGTTTCCTTCTTGGTTACCTCCCTGATCCATTTGCACGTCAATCAGGATGCGCCATTCCATGGGCCACTCCTGGATGGATGCTTCCACATCTGAGTCATTAACCATGAAAAGTGTCGGTAGCGCTTGTTTCTCCAAGTCCTGCAACGACTCTAGAATAATGTTATGCACGCCAGCCTAGAAAATTATGAACAAAGAATATTTCTGGACTGTCGCAGCTCGCAGTATGTGCTAGTGTTTTATTACATCGTGCAGTGCCTCCCTATGCAAGAAGAACTCTATGTTATTTCCCTTCTACCGGTTCCTATCTTCCTTATCCTCCTAGAGGTTCTAATACTTTGCGCCATGGAAAAGCACTAGGACATCCAATGGTTGGTAGTTGGGTGGGTTTGACCAAACAATAAAAGAAATTAAAATGAGCAACCATGAGTAATGAAATTTGGCCTTACCCTCCTCCTGCGCCTTCTCAGCTTCCTCCAGTAGCCCATTCAATAGATACTGCGACCAATTGAAAATGAAACCTTCCACGCACTACTCTGCCAGCTCCACCATCGTGGTGGTACACTCAGTAGGCCACATCTTGCACAACAAATTGCAAGATAGGATCTTTGCAGCAAACCTCACTATGTTATTAGTAATATAGGAAATGAGGAATCCTCTATTTGCTCGATGGAGATCATACTTCTCCTTTATCTTCGTCATGTCCCTATTTGGGCGCAAATATGGTGGAGGGTCGTGCCCATGCTTCAGAAGACCCATTATCGATGAAATGAGCTCGACATCGATAGGATAGGGTTTTTCGAGCCATAGATAACCTCCATGGAAACATACAAGGAGTTGTTTCACATATTTCTTTCCTGCTTGCTCATTCCAAAGTGCAGCATGATCACTAAGCTAAGCAAGCCCGTGCTTTCAATACCTCAAGCCCATTGCATTGGGACTACCAACTGCGGCTTAGGTGAGACAATCGACATCATGATCATGCAATTCTTTCTCTCGAGGTCTGCTTTCTTCCTTGTATTAGTATCCTTAAATTGCAACTTGAGCAGTTTTAGGATTATATTCATCAGCAGCGGCACTGCCCCAGGGATCTAGGGTGCGACCAAGGACGAGTGCGCTTTTGTCAGAATATTTACTTTGGCTTCCTATGCTTTTCTTGTCCAAACATAGGGTGGTGATAGGTTCCGCTCTTCAATGGTGGTGTTCGTGTCTCTGCCTTAGCATTATGCCTTACGTGGTAGCCTTAGCCTTACGCTTCTTTGATAATTTCAACACCCTAACCTGAGGCATGGATGATTGGGGGATGTCTCTTTCTGACACAAATGGTCGCAAACCTGCCACTGGTATATTTATTGATGGATTTTGAATGAGGGTCGATGCAGGGGCTAGACCCGAGGCTAAAGGAGGGGCCAAACCAGAAGCCGAAGGCTGGGTCGAACCAACCGGAGGAGCTGTCTATTGAGCTGGTCACACCATTGTTTTTGGTTCTTGTTCTTACTGCTGTACCTTTGGAGATGTAATCACTTATTATATTGGGCAAGGCGTGACAATGGTAACATCGGATTGCTTACTAGTGTTGGAAATGGAAATGACCATTGGCTTCGGCTCTCACAATTTTCAATCTCTGGTTCTCTCTTCTTCTCTCTATGCATGTAAAATTATTCTTGTCAATGAAGGCTCATATTTATAGGGATACACCCATTCTGCATGTGATCATTTGATGAAAAATTTACGTCTTGTTGATCACATGGGATTCCCATTCGGAGCATTCCAACATTAATTCACGTACTCGAGTTTTGGTATGTACCTGTCATGGTAGTTATGATGAGGATGATGGATGGGACCAAAAAGCATGCCATCATTCTCCTTGGACTCGTCAAATTAATGGAACCTCACTGTCATAACCACCTAAATATTTTTGGGTATCCGTGATTTAATGATGGTTAGTTGTCATTCCTGCTCTTGTTGCTCTTTGCATAATTTTGTCACAGACATGTGATAGAATAGTTTCCTTTCCTCTTTTCACATTTTAAATTTTTTTTTTAACTTACTTCCTTACCTAGGCATGTCTCGACCATCATAGTAAGGTTTCAGGAAACTTCCATTTACCATTCCCTTGACCGGTGTTCCATCCAACTTATGCAATTTCACTGCGCCTGCGCCAGTGATATGTGAGACCACATATGGCATTAGCCAATGCGTCTTTAATTTCCCTGGATGCTTGAAGAATTTACTGTCATACAACAAAACAAGTCCTACGACTTTGAATTTCTTAGTCCTGATATGGTGATCATGCCATGCTTTCTTCCTTTGCTTCTTTATGTTTTGATGGAATCCCACGATGAAGCATTCTTCCTCCATCTGAATGAGCCACAAAAACCTTTTCTTGACGACATCCACATTTGTCATTTCTGTCAACACAACAATTCTTAAGCCCAGAACAATATACTCCATCGACACAATAGCTTCTTGTCCATACACTAATTGAAATGGAGTGTGCCCTGTTAGCCACTTGCAAGTCGGGCGGTACTCCCATAGCACAACTGAAACTTTCTGATCCCAATCATCTCGGTGAGTGTTGAATAATTGGTTAGGATTTTTACATTCGATCTGAGATCTAGAATATTAGAGTCAACCTCGTAATCTCCAATCTGGATATTCATCCTCATCTCCTTACCCATCTTCCTCTTTTGTAGTGAGTTCATCGTGGAATCCTTCAATGTCTTATCCTAGTGGTACAACAACTTCTCAAGCTCGACAAGGGTGCAAGGGTCCCTCGCCAATGATAGAAAAATATCAAAGAACTACTGCAAGGTACCATGCTACCATGATGGTCCTACCTCTACAGATGGATCGAAAGCAAATGGCATGTCAATAATCAGTAACTTACTCAGATTTCTCCCGATTGCATGCTTGGCTTCGAAGAAAGTGTCCTTCTTCGTCGCAATACCAATTACTACTTTTTTCTTTCTAGTGAGTCGAACTTGCTATCGCGGGCCATCTTCTCTAGTTTTCACACCAGCACAAGTGACAACCCCAACATCAAAATCCTTCATTCTTGGTTCAGCTTTAATCATCGCAACCATCGATCCTTGGTTCAAGTTCTGAGCTTGATTCAATGATGGGTTTTGATTCATCGGCTAATTCTGATTATGGGGCAGGTTCTGAACCTGAGTCTGTGTTGGGATCTGATTCTGCATTGTTGGCTGCTTTTGTACGTGTAACATTGGTTGGTTCTGAGTCTGTGCATTCTGCAACTAAGGAATGGTTCCAGCCTGTCATTTTCCAATTAACTAAGGGAAATTTTCAACATTATGTTCACTGGCCGCACAGTATGTACACTGTGCATGAGGGCACTCCCTCTGATAGTGCTCGAATACTCCACAGGTATAACACTGGATTGATTCATGACCTAGTCCTCCTCCTCAACTGAAGCCTCCTCCTCGTCCTCAAAATCCTTCGGGAAATCCTCCTCGGACTCCTCCTTACTGAAACTGACTCTTGGGCCATCTACTGCTATTATGGTGGGTTTGGTTGCTCATGGACATAGTGCACATATTAGACATATTGTGGCTGATACTGAATGAGTGGTGCTTGATTATACTATGGTCATGGTGCATACTTTGGTTGTGCTACAAGCTGCGGCTGAGGTGCAAACTGTGATTGCGCTGTAAACTGCTGCTGTGGTTGTGCTGGGATAAACTGCATCTGCGGTGGAGGTGTATAGTACACCTGTGTTGCTGGTTGTACCACTTGTGGCTATGCTTGCATTTCCCGTGGGTCCTCACCTTTCACAAAGTATGAATCATATGTTCTTTCCTGAAGCAAATCATAAGCATGACAGTTTTTATCATCATGTCATATTGACCAACAAAATGTACAGTATATATTTTCTGCCTTGGTAACCATCTTCTGCATGTATTATCAATTCTCATGTCGATGCCCATAGACTTGACATAGGTGACAACATGGTATACCAAAACAACTCAATGGGTTTGGGGCTCTTGAAAGCAAATAATTCTAGAACATCAGACATGTATCCTTGGTATGTCCATCTGCATGGCACTGGGTGCACCAAAGATCATCATGATCTTCCTTATCCTTCTTGATATCTTGCAGTTGGAGCATCAGATTGGCCAACTATGCTTGAATCTGGTTCATTCCGGCCGTGGTTTCTCCTACTAGTGATGCCTCCAATTTCATCACAGTCTCTGGAGCCTCGCTCTGTATCGCAATCTTTTGCTGCATTAGTGGTTTTCTGATATGTGGGACAAGCATGGTGATGAACCACTCTTTGTGTTGAACATCACTCATTTGGAATCTGACCTGAGCCATCAATGTCTTAAACCGCTGATCAAAGTCCCAAATCGTTCCATTAGGGAACTATTTTATCTCTTTCAATTCGGTAATGTATTGAGGCTTAGACTTCGGCTTCTTGAATTCTTCGAATAACCCCATATGGATCTCATCCAATGTTTTCGTGGTACCTCCCTAAGGAACCCATGTGAATATCATGAACCATTCCAGCATACGACCCCTAATAGTAGTTTCTAGCTAGATTTTATTGACATCATCATCTACAATTGTTGGGAAAAAGGGCATACCCGGGTTTAATCCTTTTGTGTCTCACCATCAAAAGACCCACAGTGTTGGCCCTTTCGGCAACAACCTGCGCGCAGGTTGCAGTCTCACCCGAAACAGCTATGGGGTGCCACAGAATCAGGTTTCTGCAAGCAAAGAGGGGGATTACTGTACCTTAGCCTTGAATAACCTTATCTATTAGTAATCACAAAGTTTTACCATTTATTCTCATATAAGTTCGCAGATAGATAGATAACCGTGACTTGCTTAACCCACTACAGGGAATTCACAGCGAAGCTTATTATTTAGCAGTGATCTATATTATCAGATATATTTTTATTAATGCATAAAAGATAACAGAAACAGAAAACAACACAAGAAACCACAACACCGAATATAACGTGGTTCACCCCCAGTGTAGGGGCTACGTCCACCAAACTGCGTTTTATTCAACTTCCTACAAAACCGCAGTTTGATCTACGCACTCAGCTGCAGATTCCTTCAGTCCTTAAAAGCTGCGCACACAGCAGCAGATCTTTCCTTAATCCTTCTTACAAAAACCCTCTGCGCACACAGCTGCAGAGGTCATCCACGCACACAGCTGGGACTTAACCTTCTTTACAAAATCAACCTTAACCTTGCCTTAATCTTCCTTACACCATAAAACCTAACCTATCTTCTTTACATATGCGCTTATTTATACTGCGCATTTTTACAAAACCATGGTCTTAAACCATGGGCACCCAAAAAACCCTAAACCCTAGATTTAAACCACGGGTTTATTACAAAAAAGAGGGTTTTGACTTACCCTGACACCCCTAAGACTATCTTGACCCATAACTCCGCTTACCAACAGCCGCGAAGTTACCACAACTAGTAATCTTTAGGGTACACGCCCCAACAACAATGTGTCGGGTAGTCCAGATCGCCTCACATAAGAACCAGTATTACTATGGGTCATCGGTGCCATTTCCATGAAATATTGGTAGCTTCATTTAGTCTCCCACCATTCTGGGCCTTCTTCCTCTGGATAGTACTCTACTGCTAGACTGCTGCTGACACATCGAGAAAGTCGACGTAGAATGCGTATTTCTTCCTTATGGTGGAGTAGTACATGGAGGTGTGGACATGTTACTGCTGGTGTTTGATATTGTTGTCCTTTCGTGCGTAGCCTGGGCCTGGTCGTTCTCATCGTCACAAAAAGGTCACTTTGTCTCGTGTGGTTGTTCCTCATGGCATCTCACTTTGATCGTAGCAGGACCTTCTCCTGTCCTCTGCCTCTTCTCTCGAAACCTTGATCCTCCCCTTATACAACCACTTTTTTCCTCAATGAACTTCACATTCTCACCAGAAATAATGCCCATCTACCCCTTACCTTTCCATGCATCTCCCCCCTTTCATTGTGGTGTCAACAGCCTTCACACACTAGAGTTCCACTACTCTTGGTCCATCTTCAGAATACCTTTTTCGTAGACTATCTGCTTAATTGACAGTTGCAGCGACATCAAGAATCTTCCTCGTGGTCCCCTGAAGAAATCTCTTTCTACCTCGCTAAATGACTTATTGGTGTCGATTGCAAACTCAGTAATGTAGCCCTCCATGATACTGTCCAACCATGCTTCAACAGCCCATGATGCCTTATTTTCTATTTCTTGTAATTCCTGGATTAGCTCCGGAGTCCAGGATGTTGGCTCTCCTCCTTGGAAGTTTGTTTTCTTAGAAGTGAACTTCGCCATCCACTCATTCAAGAGGACAGGAAAATCACAAAAGAACCATTCATGAGGACTGTCGTGGATATATCTATCCAACCAATGGCTCGTCGATAGCTTCGGATTCTGATTTTCGGCTTCAGCAAATTCTTGCAACTTTAGATAAAACCACCGCTCGATCTTCGGTTGAGTTGGATGCCAAAAAATATCCTCCTTTTAATCGCAACTCAGTCCCAACAACATAACTATTTGTTGGAGAAAACCCACCAACAAAGCCTCTTCGATAGGGGTTCTCACTCTATCGATGCCCAACTAGTGCGATCTCCCTGAGCACTGACCCAGATAGGTTTTACCCTGCCTAGCAACATTTGCAGAGTGGACGAAGTCTCACCTAAGATGTTCAAGGGAGATTTGTAGGAACCGAGTTTCCAGCAGTGAGGAGGGGGGATATGGGATCCGACAGAGAGACAATATATCTATTATATCCATAACTATGCAATCATCATTAATTCATTTCCACAACTACAGATTCCATCATACATTTGTCACAGTATCGCTAGCACAGTAGCATCATTTATAAAACATCTTAAGTCATAATGCAATAGAAATGTGATAGGAATAGGATAGACCACAACAAAACCAATAACTCATAGCAGAAATGGAATAGACCACAACAACATCATAATAGTTTCGATCGCAACATCACAACAGATTAGATCACAGTAGCATCATAACGGATTAGATCGCAACAGGGGAAATAGTAGAATAAAAGACAAGATTTATGCAACAACTGTCATATCATATTAATTATGTTCAAAGGATCCAAAACAGACAATTCTTCTCCACAACAGGAGGCTAAATGCATTAGGAAAAAACCAGATAGATCGCAGATACAATAAAAAATTCTCCAAAACCAAAGACAGATCGTACCAGATCTCAAGCGATAACCATGCTCAAGATAATATTGATCTCAACCTTGATGATTTCCTTATCCATAATGATGTTGTTTTCTATTCAATTGCAAAACTAGTTCTATATATAGGCTTGCACCTTTACATTGAAGGTCCACTTCTAAATAACTTGTAACCATAATGACCTATGGTGACAAAACTTGGTCAAATAATATATTAAATATTCAAAAAAATTATTTTTCTGCCCATCGCGTTGATCTAGCCTTGCGTGGTACCGTGTGAGCTTGTGTAGCTGCCTCAACACTGCGCAACTCATTTACCAAAACCCATGCCAACATAATCCAAAACATGTTTTTCCAAAATGGGTGGTCTTCCCAATTTGAATTTGACCTCTATACCTTTCCCATTCCAAGGAAATAACTTCCTCAACCAATTTCTAGCAGAAATAAATGATTGGGCACAAAAAAAATGGGTAGTTGAGATTTTTATGGGTTATCCCTTTGACATTTGGATTTTCCCCATTGGCTCAAGGGTTTGTATATTTTCCCTCCCCATTCCTTGTGAAATCATGCCCCCATCTCTTTAATGTTGCATTGACATAGCTAGTTGTGGGCATTTTTATGAATTGCATACTTACATGATGTAGAAAATTATATTGTGCCATCGGCTAGCATGATAACCATCGGCATCGATTTTAATCGTCGATACATAATACACTAAATAAATGGTGGGGATTTTTCCTTAAGCTACACACCATGATTTATTAACGCTATTTACATCATATATAATTTAATGCAATTGGGGTTGAAATCAGGATATTAAAATTAGTAGGAAATTAGATCTAACCCATATTTCTCAAAGATAATTTGGTAGGATAGTAGGAATTTTTGTGGTGATATTTGTAGGGAGACTCAAGGATATGCAAGGATAGCCATCAAGGGATTCCATCAAACAACAAGTCTATAAATAGGTATTCTCCTCTCTTCCTCCCCTTCTCAAATTCAATTAAAGAAGGTTGAGATCTTAAGATTATTGTGATAATTGATTTGTTTGCTGTCAAATGGGATTCACACACCCCATAGAAATAGGAGAGTAGGGTATTGCTTATGTTGTAGAATACTCCACTAACATAAAGTATATTTAAGTTGATGGAAGACAACTCATTGTTAGCTCATAAATCAGACTTACTGAATATGATAAACCTCCATAGGTGGCTAAAGCACTTCCCAAACCAGTCAAGGACCTCACGAATTATAAAAAGTATGAGTGAGTTGTCAAGAGTGATAGAAAAACATGCTCATCCTGGAATATGGAGAGAAAATAATGGAGGATGGGTTCGCCACAAAAGATATCAGTTTCCTAGTTGACTAGATTTACCTTATCCACAGAAAATATGGAATAAAGCAGTAAAATATAGAATCTGTAGGAAAGCGTAGTTACTAATGCTGGAAGTCAAGAAACTAGACAGGATCAACCCATAACCGGGATTAAAGCACTTTTGGGGTATATAAGGAAATTCTTGACTAAGTGTTACAAGTGGATGCAAACTACATAGGGTAGTGGGTAGGAAATTAATAAAAAATAATTACATATTTTATCCTAAGTTATGAAGTGGGTTTATTATATTCCCACACCCCCTTTAAGTCTAACTTTATGATATTTATATCAGATATATAGATGCATATGGATGCATATAGGGCCTAACAACAAGTCTATGGTCACCCTTTAACAGTTATTATGTCCAAAAAGATGAGGAAAGAGGAAAAACCACATGGGGAAAATCCTCTCTCAAGAAAGGACATGAAAGGAAAACCAAAAATGTTGAACTATTGGTGTTGTTGCTCCAAACTAAATGATGATGTATGGAGGAATATTCTTCTTGGGAAGAAGATAAATCTACTCACTTGGATCAAGAACAGTTGTATGATGGAAACTAGGACCATGTAGAACAACTGAGATCTAATGATGAAAAAGCTCTTGAGAGTTGTAATTAGGTCCAAGATTATGTAATGACTTGAAATTCGAACCAATAGAGATGACAAAAACTATAAATAGGTGAAATAAGAGTCTAAGTGAATGTATTAGGTCTCCAACTTCATTTACATAGAGAGTATGTGTGCAAGTGTTGATGTAGGAATAAAGAGAAGCCATAGGATAAAAGAGTGTGAATGTAAGGGATCCTGTCATGTCCCTTCCCCTCTTACATTAGCCCTAAATCCTGATAAGAGGGATGGGACTACAACTCTACTTCTCTGATACCACGATGTCACGTACCAATGTGTCCATACATTTGATTGATATGCATAATAATTTAAAATTTATTATCTCTTTCTCTTTAAGCACAATCATGGGTCAGGTTCATCCTTTAACATTCATGCTTAAGCATAAACACCACTGTAACAATCATTCCGCAATGGAAAATTCCACTGTACAACCAGAAAAGTTGGTACCGCACTAAAAACTGACTTTTTCGACTTCCACCTTTCGGATTCTGATTTCTGACTTTGGGTAGCAGGAATCCTAAAACGCGGTATGCTTATTTGTCACTTTTCCGCTTTCTAACTTCCAGCTTCTTGACTTCTGATTTCCAATTTTGGGTAGCGGAAATCCTGAAATGCGGTATTCCCAGTTGTCACTTTTTTGCTTTTCGACTTCCGACTTCGGGCTTCAAAATTTGGAAATATCAAGACATAATACTTTTACTCACTCACTTTTCACTTCCTGACTTCTAACTTTTGACTTCACAAATCCCAAGATACGATACCCTTAGTTGTTCACTTTCCGCTTTCCGATTTCTGACTTTCCGCTTTCCGCAGGGCTGACTCGGGATGTAGAAATCCATAAATGACTGCTTTATCTTTCGATTTCCCACTTTTCAACTTTTGGATTTCTGCTTTCTGTGGGATGATAACAGGGTGTGGAAAACCAACTTTTTTCCTTAACCTTTTTTTTTGGTCGATTTCTTCCATTACTTCTGCCTTCCACAGCGAGATTGGGGTGTGGAAATCCAAAATTTTCCTTATATTTTTCCCATTTTCCCATCCTTCCAACTTCTGACTTCCTCCTTCCACAAAGGATTATGGAGGGCAGAAAAACACATTTTTCCTTAAGATATCCGCATTTCTGACTCTTGGGCCAGGTATCCAACCTCCATGATCATAAGAAAAATGCAGTGGAAAAACACAAGGCATATATAGTACAAACTGCAGGGACATTTAACAACAATAAACTCTACTTAAATATTTAATAAGCATTCAACATATTCAGTACATTCATAAGCAAATACATTGAAAAAACAATACAACAGAGAATACTTATCTTGAAGATGAAGTTGTCCTGCAACTAGCTATGACGTTGCAACATTCCACCAAACCATAGGCTAGTTGTGTTCATCAATACCTCAACACAAGTTCCACCCCCAAGATGGGCATGATTTCCACAAGGAGCTAGGGAATAACAGGCTCACACATAGCCAAAACATATAAAAAATAGTCAATCCAACCTACAGTTTGGTTTGGAATACTTTCCAACTAAGCCAATACACAATTGGGTTTATCAGGATACAAGAAAACAAGCCAATACAATGTTGGGTTTATCAGGATACCCAACCAAGCCAGCTAATAGTAGGGTTTATTAGACTGTAGGTAGTCAATCCAACATTCACACTAAGGACCAGCCAAGCCAACTAACAGATGGGTTTATCAGGAAACTCATCCAAGCCATCACACTGCTAGGTTTATTAGGATTCTCATCCAAGCCATCTAACAATTAGTTTTATTAGGATGCAGGAAATCAAGCCAACATTCACATTGAGGACTAGCCAATCCAACTAACAGATGGGTTTGCCAAGCTACTTAGCCAAGCCATCTAACTGTTGGGTTTATTGGGCTACTCATTCAAGCCAACTAACAGTTGGGTTTATCAGGCTGTCCTACCAGGGAACACACATGGCCAAATGCACATCAATACACATCCAATCCAACCTATAATTCGGTTTATTATACTTCTCATCCAAGCCAATATACAATTGGGTTTATCAGGCTACCCAGCCAAGCCAATATACCATTGGGTTTATCAAACTGTCATCCAAGCCAATTTGCGTTTGGGTTTATTAGGATTCTAAGGTAGTGGAAAGGTATAAATGGCTAAGCTAGTGGCTCATTCACAGAGATAGGGACACCTCCACAAAATTTATTTGTCCTAGAATCCACAATACCTACATGCCCAACACAAGGAACTATCCCCTTCTCTCTTACACAGTCCCTTGAGTTATACCTTCCCTTCCATTTCTATTCAAGATGTGAATATAAGATTCACCAACCACTCTTATCTTTTTGTGAGGTTCCTCTCTTCACTAGGTTTATCAATCCAATTCTGCGTCTCTTCTACTCCTAAGTCTTGCATACAATTTAGACTCAAACTAGGGCACAAATAACAGCAAACCATAAGGAGACACAACAACACAGGGTTCCACTTTGTAACATAGACAACCAGGGTTCCATACCACTCACTCTGTAACACAAGAGAAATAAGGTTTCACTTGTACACAAGAGATTAGGGTTCCATACCAGTCTGTAACACAGAAAAACACTGTAACAAAACAACCAGGGTTCCCAGTAAAGGATAGGTGAAGAGATACATCATAGAACATGAAATGAATTCCTATTCTATCTCTCACTACATCTGTGGGATGACACTCTGTGTGAATACAAATAATTGAGTTGAATTCCTGCGTGAATGAGGATAACACCGTTGAACAAAAAATGCTCTACGACTTAGGATAGTGAAACATAATGAATCAAAAAATGGAAAAGAATAAATGACCCAAAATCGTTCTATGCGACTCAGGAATGATGGACTGAGCATGCATTCACATGATAAATTGCTTTAGAATCACGAATGTGGCTTCCCCAGATTGTAAGCTTGCTCAGACATGAAAACTCACTATCATACCTCACCTTTCTGAAGGCATTAACTTTCTCAACCAACTTCTGGAATAATTGAATGAATGATTACAAAGGAAAAAAAGCGTTTATGAGAGCTTATGGGTTCTCCATCGACATCTGGTATCACCCTATTATCTCAAGGGTTTGGATAAATCCCCTCCCTATTCCTTATGAAATCATGCTCCCATCTCTTTCGTTGCAATGGATATCTAGTTGTGGTATTTTATTAAATTGGATATTTACATGATATCTCAAAATATACTGTTCCTGACTAGCACAAGAACCATTGGAATCAACCTTGATCGTTGATACATAAAACACCAAATCAATGGCAGGGCCTTGGCCTTGAGCTCCTCACCCTAATTTAATAAAAGTAATTACATCATGTACAATTTTAATACCATGGGGTCAAAATCAGGGTATTACATTCCCCTCCCCCTTACATTAGCACTATCCTTAGTGCTTTGTAAAATCGAACAAAAATGGATGTACCAATATCATGGCATCCTCCAGCTCCCACGAAGCCTCATTAGGACCATAGTGGCTCCATTGCACATTTACCTGTCCAATGGCTCGGTTTTGGAGCATTATGACCTTATTTTCGAGGATGTGCAATGGTTCGGTTTGGAACTCTCCCTCGGGTTCAACCTGTATCACATCCCAATCAATCACATGGTTAGGATCATGTACATATTTCTTAAGAAAAGAAACATGAAAAACATTATGAGCTCTAGTGCTAGCAGGAAATGCAAGTCTATATGTAATTGGCCCTATTCTTTCAAGCACTTAAAATGTCCCACATTATCTAGGTGACTACTTGGCACAACTCCCAAGCTTCAAGGAACTCTTCCTTGGCCTCACTCTAAGATAAACATGATCCCCAATACTAAACTCCTTGTGCACTCTATGCTTATCTGCATAGCTCTTCTTTCTATCTTGGGTTGCTTTTAGGTTCTACCTGATCTTTGCAACCTCTTTCTCCATTTTCTTGAGTAATTCTATACCAAGCACAATATTTTTCACTGGATTATCCCAAGTCACTGGTGTCCTACACCTTATCCCATACAGAGCTTCGGATGGACTCATTCCCAATGATGCTTGTTGTCCATTATTATATGCAAATTCTACCAAGTGTAAATAATCCTCCCACTTGGATGTTTTGTCCATCACATACATGCAAATAATGTATTCAAGCTCCCGTTTCACCCTCTCTTTCTATCCATCAGTTTGAGGATGGTAGGCAGTGCTAAAGTTCAACTTTGTACCCAAATTTGCAAACAACCTTTTCTGAAAATTGGAAGTAAACGTGGTATCCCTGTAAGAAATTATTGCCTTCGGCAACCCATGCAATATGAAAATATCCTTCAAGAATATTTTTGCAATGGCATCGGCCTTATATCTGGACTTGACCGGTATAAAATGTGATTCCTTTGTCAACTTGTCCACCACAACCATGATGGAATCATATTGTCTCACAGTCATTGGCGATCATGTAATAAAATCCATGGAAATAACTTCCCATTTCCATTCTGGGGCTGGAAAAGGATGCAATAAACCTGTTGGGTGTTGATGCTCAACCTTCACCTGTTGACATTTCATGCACTTAGAAATATACTCATAAATGTCCTTTTCATTCCTGGCCAAAAATACTACTTTGTGGCTATAGAAATTGTTTTCTGATGTCCTGGGAGACCAGAATATGGAGCTTGATGGATTTCATCCATAATAATTCTGCTCAATTCATTCACATTTGAAATATAATTTTTTTTCCTATTTGTAAGAAGTTCATCTTCTTCCAATTTATATCCCTCATACTTCTTTTCAACGCTTTACTGCTGCAACTTGTCTTTTATCTGCACATACATTTCATCCTCAACAGTATTATTAATAATATGTTCTCTCAAATCTGGTTGGCAAGTACTAAGAGATGCCACATTCATTTCATGCACCTTCCCGATGAGTGCATCAACCACCTTATTTTATTTTCCTTTTATGTTTTTTATTTCAAAATCAAACTCACACAAAAGCTCCAGCCATCTAGCTTTCCTAGCATTTAGCGTTGGTTGATCAAACACGTATTTCAGACCACATTGGTCTTCCCATTAAGTAATGTCTCGACATATTGAGAGCATGTACTATGGTTGCAAGTTCTAGATCATGAGTAGCATAGTTCTTCTCATGTTCCTTCAAATTTCTGGACTCATAGCATACCACATGGTTGTCTTGCATAAGAACTCCTCCATGTCCTTGATTGCATGAGTACACACCACAAGGTCCTTTTCTGGGTTTACAATTTTTAAAATTGGTGCACTTGTAAGAAGATTCTTCAACTGTTGGAAGCTTTCTTTAGATATTGGTCTCCATTCAAAATTTATACCCTTTTTTTGCAAAGAATTGATTGAATGTGAAATCTTGGATAATCCTTCAATGAACCTCCTATAGTATCCTACAAGTCCCATAAAAGATATCACATCCGTCACATCCCTTGGATTTGGCCACTTCATAATGGCCTCAATCTTCTTGAGGTCCAAATATTTTCCTTCATCTAAGATAATGTGACCCAAATAATGAATTTTATCTTTATAAGAGTCACATTTTCTCAACTTTGTATACATCTTATGTTCCCTTAGCAATTGCAATGTCATTCTCAGAAGTTATTCATGCTCTTCTTCATTCTTATAATAAATAATAATATCATCTAAGAAGACAAGAACAAACTTGTCTAGATACTTGCTAAAAACACTATTCATGAGACACATGAATGTAGCTGGTGCATTTGTGAGACCAAATGGTACCACCACAAAATCATAGTGCCCATACCTTGTTCTAAAGTTTGTCTTATGAATATATTCCTCTTTGGTTCTTACCTGATGGTAACCAGACCTCAAGTCAATCTTGGAAAATACCTTTGCTCCTCTCATTTGATAAAAAAGGTCATCAATTCGAGGCAAAGGGTATTTATTCTTCATAATGACTTTGTTCAACTACCTGTAGTAAATACATAACTCGAGTGTCCCATATTTATTTTTCACAAACAAAATTGGTGCTCCTCATGGGGACACACTCGGCCTGATATACTTATTTTCCAACAAATCTTGTAGCTGCATTTTCAGCTCTAGCAATTCTAGTGTGCTCATCTTGTAGGGTGTCTTGGACATTGGTGCTGCTCCGGGCACAAGGTCAATTGTAAAATCAATGTCTCTCTTTGGAGGAAGCCCTGGAATTTCATCAAGAAAAAAATCCCTGAATTTGTGCAATACATGAAAATCCTCCAACCTAGAAGTTTCATTCTCCATTTCCTTTAAAACATGGGCTACATACAATATGCAACCTTTTCTATAGAATTTCTTCAGCTGCATTGCTGAAATATGCCTAACAAAAATCACCTTTGGAATGCCTCTTACAACCCTTGGGTTTCCTTCTTCATCCATGCATTCAAATTTCTTGTTGTAACAGACAAGCTTAACTCTGTGCACTTCTTACCACTCCATTCCAATGATAATATCATAGGAACCAAGTGGTAGAACACTCAATTCTGCATAGTTGACTAACCCATCCATGACTAATGGACATCTTTCTACCATTTCACTAAATTTTATCTTGGTTCCAGTTTCTAGTTTAGCTAACCATGATTTTCTATGCTTTAACTTCTTAAAAGAGCAAATCTCAACAATTCTAGGAGTGATATAACTGTGAGTATAGCCAAGGTCAATAAAAATAGAAATAGATTGCTTGGAAATCTTATGTTATATTTTTAACATTAAGCTAACATTATATTAGGATCTTTAACTGAGAGAATAACAAGCACAACAATCAAACACAAGAGACAATGAACACAATGTTTTTCCTCGGGGAAACCATAAATGGAGAAAACCCTGCAACTTCCTCAGAGATAGAATTAACACCAAAAGTAAAACCCCAAAACAGTAAGATGATCTCTCGACAGCAGTAGCCTCTTTCTTCCTAGCCCCAGTGTCTTCTTCTTCCTCATATATGCACTACAACTGAGTGTGAGTGAGTGTGTGATAAATAGAGAGGCTAGCTCTCTATTTATGCTAATTCCTGACTTGACTAAACCCTACTAGGGCCGAATTCTCTAGGAGAGTCTAATAACCCTAGTGCCCCAGAACTGCGGGGAATTTAACCCTTGATCAATAGGAGGGTTACCCACAATGACTTGACATGACTTGTTTACATTATAGAACCTCCTGATAGGAACATCGGAGCATAACATGACTCAAGTACATTACAGACACATCCTGGAATAAAAATCAGGGTACGATACATAAGATATACAAGTGAATACATTTCAAAGTTACAATTACATACATCAACACTCCCTCTTAACTAGGAAGGTATTCTCTCTACACAATTTATCAGCACAAGTCTTCTTCTCTGTATCATCTAGATCATTATCGAGTCCTCATCATCTTCAAGTCATATTCATCTTCGGATCTGGATCATCATCACTGGATCTAGATCATCACTTGATCTGGATCATCATCACTAGATCTAGATCATCACTGGATCTGGATCATCATCACTGGATCTGGATCATCACTGGATCTGGATCATCACTGGAATATCATCTCTAGATTTGGATCATCACTCGATTTGGATCATAACTGGAGTATCATATCTAGATCTGGATCATCACTCGATCTAGATCATAACTGCTGGATCATCATCACTAGATCATCATCATGGGTGCTATCTCATGATTCTTCTCTTCACAAGAAGTTCTACAGAGCCAACCCTTTTTCATGCTGGTTGTATGCCTAGCCTCCATGTAGGTCTTCTTCAGCGCTTATATCTGACACCAAGTCAAAATGGCCCACCCAGCACTTACATCTGACCATGAGAGGAACACATCCAACACCATGTCAGAAAGGCACACCCAACACTCACATCTGATCATGTAAGAACCAATACTATAATCACATCAGAAAGGCCCAACACTCACATCCTATCATGAGGGAACACATCCCACAACCCTATTAGAAAGGCTTAGCACTTATATCTATCCATGCGGGAACACATCCTGCAACCATGCTAGAAAGGATCTGCACTTACATCTAGCCATGTGGGAACACATCCTACAACCTTGCTAGAATGGCTCTGCACTTACATCCAACCATGCAGGAACACATCTTGCAACCTTGCTGGAAGGGCTCTGCACTTACATCCAACCATGCGGGAACACATCCTGCAACCTTGCTGGAAAGGCTCTGCACTTACATCCAACCATGCAGGAACACATCCTGCAACCTTGCTGGAAAGGCTTTCAACCCGAGGTTGAGGGTTCCTGGTAACTGACTAGGTGCCTCTATTCTCCAAGAGAATGGCATCAACCCTTATATCTAATCAAGTGGGAACACATCCCTCAATCACATGAGAATGGCCATGAACTCATATCTAATCATGTGGGAACACATCCCGCAGTCATATTAGAATGGCCCTCAGTCCTATACTAAGTATTCCTGGTAACTAACCAGGCACCTCCATTCCAAGAATGACAATAGCCCTTATATCTGATCATGTAGGAACCAATCCTACAGTCATATCAGAATGTCTTAGCACTCATATCTAACATGGAAGGAACCAATCCTTCACCATGACAGGATGGCTCAGCCCTTACATCTGACCATGCAAGGAACCAATCCTCTCACCATGTCAGAATGGCTCATGTACTCATCACTTCCCCTTGGAAGGAACCTCGATCTGGAGAACACCAAGCTTCTCCTTGAAGTACTCAAACTTCAATATGGCTAATGGATTCATCAACACATCAGCTATCTGTTTGTCTGTCGCAACATACTGGAGCTTCACTTCTCCCCTCTGCACCATATCCCTAATATAGTGATGCTTGATCTCGATATGCTTCGACTTGTCATGGAACACTGGGTTCTTCGACAACTTCACACAACTTTGGTTGTCACAATATATACAAGTAGCATCTAACTGGAGATCAAATAAATTAGACAGTAGCTTCCTCAGCCATATTACCTCACAACTAGCTGAACAAGCTGTGACATACTCTGCTTCAGCTGTACTCAGTGCCACATAGGATTTATTCCTACTAAACCAAGAAATCACACCTGATCCCATACTAAAGAAACACCCTGAAGTGCTCTTCCTATTGATGGCACTTCCTACCCAATCTGAATCAACATAACCCTCCAGGTTAATCTTTTGATTCACCTCATACTTGAGCCCATAATCAACTATACCCCTCAGGTACCTCAGAATATGCTTTGCAGCAATCAAGTGAACATGTCTTAGATCTATCAAGAAATGGCTTAAGGTGTTCACAGCAAAGCAAATATATGGTCTCGTGTTCGTCAGGTACATCAAGGACCCAATCATCTGATGATACATCATAGCTTCAACCGCTTCTGATGAAGCACCACTCAATAGCTTCAGGTTTGATACCATAGGTGTGGTCATGGCCTTGCGGTCCATCATCCCAAATCTCTTCAGGATATCTACTGTATATTTCACTTGTCCCAGTAAAATTCCATCTGCATTCTGCCACACCTCCATGCCTAGAAAATAATGCATCATACCCAAGTCCTTCATCTCGAAATCGGCAGCAAGCTTCCTCTTCGTATCAGCAATCAATCCATCCATACCTGTTACAAACAAATCATCTAAATACAAAAGGAGCATCACTGGGATGCCATATTCAACCTTGTAGTAAAGGTTGGAATCTGCTTTACCCTTGGTAAAGCCCAAAATGGATAGAAAGCTGTCAATTCTGTCGTACCATGTACTAGGTGCCTATTTCAAACTGTACAAGGATTTCTTCAATCTACACACATGAGACTCCCTTTCATGTGTCTCAAACCCAAGTGGTTGTTCCACATATACTTCTTATTCTACTACACCATTCAAGAAAGTAGTCTTGACATTCATCTGGTGTATCTTCCATTTCATTACTGCAGCCAGAGCAAGTACTAATCTAATGGAAGTGTATCTGAATACAGGTGCAAAAGTTTCTTCATAGTCTATTCCTTCTTTCTGAGAGAAACCACGAGCAACAAATCTTGCTTTATATTTTTCAATGCCTCCATCTGCAGCATGCTTGATCTTGTAGATCCCTTTGGAAGTTATAACTGACTGCTATATTTTTATCATTCAAGCTAGCATTATGATCTTAGGATCTTTAACTGAGAGAATAACATGCACATCATTAAAACACAAGAGACAAGAGACACAAATAATTTTCCTCGGGGAAACCATAAAGGAGAAAACCCCACAACTTCCTTAGAGATAGAATCAACACCAAAAGTAAAACCCAAAAACATAAAGATGATCTCTCGACAGTAGTAGTCTCTCTCTTATCCCAACAACTTCTCCTCTCACTCATGTGCCCCAATGAGTGAATGTGTGTGTGATAAATAGAGAGGCTCACTCTCTATTTATATTCTTTCATTCACTTGAAACCCACTCCAACATGTCGGCCTCACTTAACAATTACTTACTAGAGCCGACATCTCTAGGAGTGTCTAATAACCCTAGTGCCCCACAACTTGTGGAGACTTTGCCTCCTCTGACCAACAAGGAGGTTTATCCTTAACACAATGGTGGGGACTATTGCCCTGACTTACAATGACTCACCTAGGGTCAACTTCTCTAGGATAGTCTAATAACCCTAGGGCCCCACAACTGCGAGGACTTTAACCCTTGACCAATAGGAGGGTTACCCACAATGACTTGACATGACTTTTATATTATAGAAACTTCCCGGAATAAACATCGAGGTATGAGATGACTCAATTACATTACAGACACATCCTAGAATAACATCAGGGTACAATACATAAGATATACAGATGAATACATTCCAAAGTTACAATTACATCAACACTCTCTCTTAACTAGGAAGGTATTATCTCAACACAATTTATCAGTACAAGTCTTCTTCTTTGTATCATCTGGATCATCATCGAGTCCTCATCATCTTCACCTTCAAGTCATCTCCATATTCAAGTCATATTCATCTTCAATTCATCTTCATCATCAAATCTGGATCATCACTCAATCTGGATCATCGTCACTGGATCTGGATCATCCCTCGATCTGGATCATTTCTGGAGCATCATTTCTGGATCTGGATCTTCCCTCGATCTGGATCATCTCTATTGGATCATTAACACTGAATCTTCATAGGTGCTATCTCATGATTCTTCTCGTCACAGGAAGTTCTATAGAGCCAGCCCTTTTTCATGTTGGTTGTAGGCCTAGCCTCCATGTAGGTCTTCTTCAACACTTATATCTGACCCTAAGTCAGAATGGCCTGCTCAGCACTTATATCTGATCATGTAGGAACCAATCCTATAATCATATCAGAAAGGCACGCCCAACACTCACATCTGAGCATGTGGGAACCAATCCCACAACCCTGTCAGAAAGGCCCAACACTCACATTTGACACATGCGAGGAACCAATCCAACATACATGTTCAAAAAGGATCAGCACTTATATTTGACACATTGGAGGAACCAATCCAACATACATGTTCAAAAAGGCTTTGCACTTACATTCGACACATGAGAGGAACCAATCCAACATGCATGTTCAAAAAGGCTCTGCACTTACATTCGACACATGCGAGGAACCAATCCAACATGCATGCTCAAAAGGGGGTGCACTCACATTTGATCAATTAGGAACCAATCCTATAGTCATATCAGAATGGCCCCCAGTCCTAGACTGAGCTACCTAGTAATTGACTAGGTGCCTCCATTCCAAGAATGGCAGTTTCCCTTACATTTGACCTACTCGCCATAATGGCCAACACTCATATCTGACATGGGAGGAACCTAATCCTTTAACCATGACAGAATGGTTCAGCCCTTATATCTGACCTGCTCATCAGAATGGCTCTCTTAGTCCCAGACTAAGTGTTCCTGGTAACTGACCAGGTACCTCTATTCCAAGAATGGCAATTTCCCTTACATCTAACCTACTTGCTAGAATGGCCAACACTCATATCTGATATGGGAGGAACCTAATCCTTTAGCCATGAGAGAATGGCTCAGCCCTTATATCTGAACTACTCATCAGAATGGCTCTCTCAGTCCCAGACTGAGTGTTCCTGGTAACTGACCAGGTACCTCCATTCCAAGAATGGCATTCAACACTCATATCTGAGATGGAAGGAACCAAATCCTCTCACCATGATAGAATGGCTCAGCCCTTATATCTGACCTGCTTGTCAAAATGGCTTCCAGACTCGTCACTTCCCCTTGGAAGGGACCTCGACATGGAGAACACCAAGCTTCTCCCTGAAGTACTCAAACTTCACTCTGGCCAATGGCTTCATCAACACATCAGCTATTTGATCGTCCGACGCAAAATACTAGATCTTCATTGCTCCCCTCTGCACCATATCCCTGATATAGTGATACTTGATTTAGATATGCTTTGACTTGTCATGGAACACTGGATTCTCTGAAAAATTCACGCAACTCTGGTTGTCACAATGTATACAAGTAGCATCCATCTAGAGATCAAATAAATTAGACAATAGCTGCCGCAGCCATACTGCCTCACAACTAGCTGAACAAGCTGTGACATACTATACTTCAACTGTACTCAGTGCCACATAGGATTGCTTCTTAATAAACCAAGAGATAACACATGATCCTATATTGAAGCAACACGTGAAGTGCACTTCCTGCCCAATCTGAATCAACATCACCTTCCAGGTTAATCTTTTGATTCACCTCATACTTGAACCCATAATCAACTGTACCCCTTAGGTGCCTCAAAATATATTTTCCAGCAATCAAGTGAACATGTCTCAATGTGTTCACAACAAATCAAATATCTGGTTTCGTATCTGTCAAGTACATCAAGTGACAATACATCATGGCATCAACCGTCTTTGATGAAGCATCACTCATTAGCTTCATGTTCAATGCCATAGGTGTGGTCATGTAGTCCATCATCCTGAACCTATTCAGGATCTCTACTGCATATTTCCCTTGTCCACACCTCCATGCCTAGAACGTAGTTTATCGACACATGACAGGAGCATCATTGGTCTTTCACCTTCAACCTTGAGGCAAAGGTTGGAATCCACTTTACTCTTAGTAAATCCTAGATTCATCAATAATCTGTCCATCTTGTCATACCATGTCGAACCTTAGGATCTTCTGTAGTAACTCCCTCTGAAGCATCATACTCCCTTTGTCTTTCATACTCTATGCACCGAAGTGACAAGTAGCTTCCTATGCTACTAATCTTCTATGTATCCATCTAGGATCAATGGATACCAAGATCCTCTATCTTGAACCTTTTAAAAATTTCTTCTTGCTCCCATCTATGAGCTTGTCATCCTCTATAGGCTTTCATCTTCAACCTTGTAGCAAAGGTTAAGATATTCATCAAGCTCCTCCTGTATGTGTTATCCCATGGGTGTCTTCTGAGCTCGTATAAGGTCTTCTTTCATTTGTACACATGATTCTTCCTATCATGTGTCTCAACTCCCACTGGCTGCAAATGTCTCTTCGTAGTCTATGCCTTCTTTTTGTGAGAAGCCTCGTGCTACGAATCTTGCCTTGTATCCCATGATGTTTCCATCTACTACATGATGGAACTACGAACTCCTCTTCAGGTATCCATACTGCAACCTCGATATCATTCTTCTTGAACTGGTATTCCTAGCTGGAAGGTTCTGCATCAATGATGTTGCTGCATTCGTCATATTATTCTTCATATTGAACTATCGTCACTTGTTCTTCGAAACAAGTCTCATTCTTCTTTGCTTGCAGGTGATTATGTATACGATCTTTCCTACAAGTAAAATGCATTTGTATGCTTAGAAACATTTCATAGGGTATATTCATAATGAAAAATTCTTATGCACAAATATATGATCATGCAACTATTTTATCCAATACAACATTCATCCATATCTCACGGAAACTTTTCTAGTTCCCTTCCATCTCTACCAGGACAACATTGAGATTGTGCACTTAATCCAATATGTCAGCAAAGAGGTTTCATTCTATATAAGTAGCAATGGAGAGTTGTATAGCACCATGAGATACTTACCCATCTCATGCATATTAGTAGTATACTTATTAAATTTAGCACATAGATCTATGGACAAACACACAACTCACATGATAGATCACACAATTTACTCAGTTATTTAAGAATGAAACAGTGCAAAAAATAGCTTGCAGCTGTGAATGCTTTTCATTAATCAAAGAGTAATTAGATAGATAATTACAATGAAGTACAATGGCTTTAATAGCCACAAGCAGTCCAAATCCACATGAGGAAGTTCGAATTGATTAGACTCTACTTGACTGTAGGTAACCAAGACCTTGTCTAAATCACTATCGGAGGACTCAATAGTTAACTGACCTTGTCTAAACCATAACCGGAGTTCATCGGAGCTCTAAAACACAACTCAAGTGTTACATTCAGTGTTGACTAAGGTTAACTGACTGTGGTAGGTGAGAAATGCGCCCCACATGTGTGCAGTCAAGTAAACCTAGCGTTAACTGAATGTAGAGGACTAGAACTGAATGTAACTGACTCCTAACTTAGCTTGACTAGTCATTAACTGAACTGAACTGACCTTGGTTGGTTTTGGCACTCCCAGTGGCTTCCTAAATTGTAGGGATTGGTCTAGGAGGCTCCTAAACTAATGCAATCAAGTGCAATTAGTGGTAGTGAGCCTCAATTAGTGTTCCCCACACTTTGGTAATTGAAACATGTGGCCCAATTAGGTCAAGTTGACCCAATGGTGCTAATGACTATAAATAGACTGGATGGACTCCCGATTTAGACATGACTCCCTATTTAGACATATGACCAAATTGGACAAGGAAGGATTAATAATCCTAACACCCCCCTGAATGCCAACTTGGAAAATCTGTGGGCCCTAGTAACTAAGACCATAGTTCACCCATTACATCAAGTAAAGTAAAGTAACTGCTCAAAAACAAGGTGTTGGGGAAAAACCACATGGGAAAAAATCCCCCCCCTTCTAATTAAGCAGGTAGAATCAGGATCAATCTGGTTCTTCTGTTCACAGGTATCCTGGGGCCTGGCATGTGAACCTCTCCATCATTATGTCTAGAGGAATCTTCCTCTTTGGAAGAAGAATGATATGCTCAACTAAATCATAAATATAGACAGTTGTCGGATGAAGACTGGACCCATGTAGAGCAACTGAAGTCAACTGAAAAGTGAGAAAAGGTTCTTGAGAATTTAGAGAATGTGAAGAACACTCAAGAAACTGATATGTTGCATCCATCAACAGCAAACCATGAGTGGTAAGAACAGCCCCAAGTGTTAGGAGCAGATGTCCAGATGGATGCAGAAAATCTTCCTCTTTACTAGTTCTGTGAGGAGATGAGCATGTGATCAATGGTAGAGAAGCACTGGGACTGTTGAGAGTGAATGCTTGACCTCCATAGTCTGATATAGCTTCTGAAATAGATAATGAATCACATAATAGAATATCAGCAACCTCATATGAGGAAACTAACACCAAATCCCCATCAACAGTTTTGAAGAGAAAGTGCGTTACTTGATTTTTCACACTGGAATTGGTGAGAGCAGCTACAAACATGACTGAAATATTTTGAATTTTAAAATATGAACCAAATAATATCAGATCAGAAAGTAAATCAGATCTAAACAGGTTCAAAACAAATCTAGAACTGTGAAATGGAATCAAATCCCCAGCAACAATTTTGTAGGAGACTTGCGGTACTTGTTTCTTCACACCGTTGATGAGAACAACTACAAGCGGTACTGGAAGATTATGAATTTGATATATTAAAGCAAGAAATATCATATCATATCTAAATAAGATCATATCAGATCCAATAAGGTTAATATCAGATTCAAATAAATGGTTAACCGAGACGGTGGATGCATAACTTTCTTCTTCTTCAAAATTCTGAATTTTGGTGCATGCAATCCTGCAGGAGTTTGCTGGAAAAAATAGATCATGGGGAGCGAATGGATCACTATGGTAATCTAATATTTATTCCAAAATATCCAAGGTATCACATATTTGCACACCAGCAACAACATTAGAGGGAGAAAAAACAAATTTCTCTTCACTTTCAGAAGCAATTATTGGTAAATTTTGCACAGAATTTAAAGGAAAATCACCGGTGAATGTTTGCATGGAAGTGCAGCAGTATTTTTATTCAATATCAGAGATTTGAATGTCTTCTTCTATTTCATAAATATGATAATATGAGATATTAGAGATCTCATGAACTTCCGGAGCATCAAGAGAAGGAGTCACTGCATGGAGACTATCTTCAATTCGAATTGACTGTGTAGAAGTTTCTGCTTCTTCTTCATCTTGAACAACTTCATCAGAGAGAGTGAAGGCTGATATTTTTGGATCAAGAGTGCTTATGGTGCTGGATATTCTCTCCAAAATTATATTATGATCCTCATCAATCACTCCAAAGGTTCTGTCCAATCTTGTCCAGAGTTCCTTTGGGTCTTCAATATATTCCCTCAGATTTTCAATAGATCTAATGAGGTAGAGCAAGCTACGAGAAAGACCCATTGCTATTATTCCAAAAGCTCCATCACTTGTATTCAGCCTGTCAATATTACTAAAACACTCTCTATCAAGTCCAATAGACACCCGACAGAGACCTTTTCTCATCAGATATGAAATCATCTCCTTCTTCCATTCTAAATAGTTTGAGGACAGGGTGAGAAGAGGAACTGATGAATCCATTCAAAGTTGTACCTGCAAAACAAAAAAAAATGATCCAGTCGGAGATATGAGGAGGAGAAGTGCCTTGTTCGCCGAGGCTCTAATACCATATTAAATTGAGCACATAGATCTGTGGACAAACACACAACTCACATGATAGATCACGCAATTTACTCAGTTATTGAAGAATGAAACCGTGCAAAAAATGGCTTGCAGCTGTGAATGCTTTTCATTAATCAAAGAGTAATTAGATAGATAATTACAATGAAGTACAATGGATTTAATAGCCACAAGCA